>VBSM01003176.1:1730999-1763578 GCA_008086735.1 Cheirogaleus medius | reverse complement strand
AAACAAAAAACAAAAAAAAAACCAATGACCTGTAACAGCCTAATGCGAAATGTAACAACCAATGCAAAACATTTTTGGATCCTGATTCAGGCAAACAAACTGTAAGAAAATACTTTATAGACAGCAGGGGAAATTTGAGTATGGATCACATATTAGATGATGACAAGGATTTTTTTTTTTTTACTAATTTTAGTAGGAGCATTTATGCATTTTATTACATGATAACATTTTTTAAATGCACACTGAAATATTCATGGGTAAGTAACTTAATATTTGAAGTTTTATTGAAAATATCTCGGCCAAAATAAAAAGGGGGGACAGGGAAAACAGATAGGAATAAATAATACAAAAATGGCAAAATAATGGTTGTTGTGGCTTAGTGATGGATCCATATGGGCTACATTTTCTACTTTTTTTGCATGCTTAGAAATGTTCCCAACAAAATGTTAAAAATAAATCAAAACATCGTTTCAACATACACTAAAGACTGACAATGGAAAGTAACAAACTGACTTCAACTGCAAGTATGTATCCATTTATAAGCATTCTCCAGAATCCCTACATAAAATGGAAGACTGTAAACTCTCAATAGATGTCTATGCATGTAGTAAATGGAATGAGAACAAAAGTACTGGGGAGTTGTGACCTCAGGCAGAAAAATGAAACCCAATAGCTAGGAGGGTGAGGGCTTAAACTCTTGAGTAATGAAAATTGTCAGGGAGCCTTGTTTGGTGACTTGGAGCAACAATCTTCCTAGGCATTATCACCACAGGTGAGTCAGACACGACGTAGATTGGAAGAACAAAATACAAGACATATTCCTTGGTGATTTGTTGCATTTCAAATGTTTTTGCTGTTGTTTTGTTGTTTTTTCTCCCCCCCCCACCTTGGTTTTGCTTTTAAAAGATTCACCAGTGTTAATTTAACAGCTAAAAATAGTATTACGGTTAAAGCCAGGGCTGGCTTCATGGGCATGCAACTGGTTCCTGTGCTTACAAGAGGCCCACAACCTGTTCAGGGCTCTACTATTGCCATCTTGAAATTCTTAATAAGTTTTGGACAAGGGACCTCACGTTTTAATTTTCCACTGGACCCTGCAAATTATTCATTTGTAGGCAGTCCTGGTGAAAGCATAAAAGTGTATTGTATATAAAAGTATTGTGAGGGAGCATATTTAGTGGACTTGATTCAGTTTATAATTCATTCTCCTGAAGGAGACCTATTAGTCACTTTAAAGTCACTTCGTAGCACTTTTGTTTTATTTGACTTCCCAACCCTTTTGGGGACAGACAGATAAGGAAACCCAGCCTCTAGTGCTATGTTATTATCTGGGATAATACTAACTTCAATAACATGACACCCAAAAGCAAAACCCAATTTCAAACCATGATTGCTATCTCAATCAAGAATTTTGTTTTGAAATACAATTTGTAGAACAGGTGTGCTTGCTGATAGTTCTAAAACATTGAGTTTAATAAAAGGTAAACTTGTCTAAGCATATGGAATTCTTTTGGTGGTCTTTGTGATGCAAACAAATACATGTTCTGCATATAGCTTTTTTTTTCCTGTTGATAAAAGAATATTTTCACTAAGGGAGTGATAGCAAGTCTTGCAGGGTTACTATTTGGCATTTGCGTGGTTTAATGGCAATTAATAGCAATTTATCAATGATTCCAATTGTATAGAAATCCTGACTAAGGTCAGGCAGAAAGTCACTTGTCACCAGGCTACCCATATTCTTGCATAGTGAAGATTAGGGTAGCTGATGTTCTGTCACGGTGCCAAAATTAATCATGGTCTCAGGACATTGAAGAAAGGCTGAGAAGTAAGTGAATTAATCACCATTAAAAACAGATTTAAAATGTATCCTGAAGGGCAAGTATTGAGAAGAAATATTGTTTCGAATAAACCAAAATTCTTTAAATACTAAAAAGATACATCTAGGGGGGACTGTTTTTTTCTAAGAAGTTAGTATCATAACAGTAGGTAGGAAATTGTTTTCTAGAAATTAATCTTTCATGGCAAGTCCATCAGTTCATGAGTTTTGTTGTTCTAAAGACATAAACCTTCCATCAGATTTCTAGGTGAGTTTTCATGTGATCTCTGGCATTCATGAAAGGAATCATAAAAGAATTTATACTCCAGATTATCATCTCTCCAATCGATGCCACATTCTGTTCTTCTATTCTCAACTGTATATTTATGTTTCTCTCTCCCACTCGCTCTCCTTCTCCTTTTCCCTCTTCTGCTTCCCCTCTCTCCCTCCTTCCCTCCCTTCCCAAATTGTATTTTATCATGGCTAGTACATATTGATTTATTTGTTCCTTCTTATATATATACTACAATTAGTATAGACACTCCTCAATTGGATAAATATAAATAGTTTTATTGTTTCTAAATACTTACTGTTTCAAGTAATGCTCTATTATACATCCTTAAGGATTCTTCTATGTTTGTGATCTTATTTGTATAGGATAGATGCCTAGACATATAGTGCTAGGTTATAAGGTAAATGCATTGCACTGTTGAAATAGGCTCCCCAAAATTATTCCAATGCATACTTTTGCCAACAGTAGTTTGAAACTCTTTTCCCTAATAATTATCAATACTGAATATATCCATTTTTTTAAAAAGGCCAAATATGATGGGCAAAAAAATTTTTTTAAATTCATTTCTTTAGCTACAAGTGAGATTATCAGCTAGTATTGTGTGTTTGTGTGTGAATCTTCTCTTTGAATAATTGTTCTTTTTTCTGTTATGTGTCTTCTTCCAGCTGGTTGTAGTTCTTTATATTAGAGAAATAAAGAATATTAGGGATATTACTTGTCACTGGTACAATGAACACTATCTGGATGGCTGACACACTTTTAACCCTGACTCAAGCATTACAAAAGCGATCCATGTAACCCAAAACATTTGTACCCCCATAATACTTGGAAATTATTTTTAAAAAGCATAGAAAAGAAAGTCTTTTGTTTTTAAGCAGGGGAAGGTAAAATTTCATAAAGAAGTTGATAACCTCTATTTGTGAAGAGGACGGTCAAATGTTGCCGGCAGACTGACATGTCCCAGGGAGTCTTCATAGCCTATCATCATGATGTCAAGCTGCGTTGTTACTGGGTGGTGTTCATGGAAACTGCGCCAGCAGCTCATGTTGGAAATAGACTTCCTGTTGCTGGGGCAATCCAGGCCTGTCACTGAGGTTTACAGAGCATTTAATCCACCTAAGAAGCAAATGAAAGTGTGAATTGGATTCTGGGTTCGAGTCTTTTTGGTGTCCCCTCTTTAGCAAATTCTTCAGAGTTAGCTAGGGAAGGGGTGGGGAACTGCTTTATTAAAAGGATTTGTTCTGTAAAATTTAGATTCAGTCAAAAGGCTCCACTCAAGGATCCAGAAGGCCACATGCGGCCTTGTATTTATGGGACCTGCTTCGGGGCAATCAGTCACCAAGCCTCTGTCTAAACATTTCTTTGCTCTTCTACTCCTGGCTTGCCTGACTTTTCCTCAAGAGGTTGCTGTTTTTCTTTTCTTTTTTCTTTCTTTTTCCCCCATTTTAAGGAGTATTTATTTCTAAATAAGCCATTTCCTTAAAGTATTCAAGTAAATAAATTTCCAGGCAGAAGGAAATTTGCATTCTGATGTCGTTTGATGGATGGCCGCTTTTTCTGCGGCTCCTGTGAGCCACTGAATATCTGAGAGTGTTCCAGGGCCCGTCCTAAGAGAACTCATTTGAACTCTCACAGGTGTGATTTGCACCTTAATTTTGACCTCCCTCAATATAAATAGAACAGAAAATCAGTGCATACATTGGCACAAAATAATAAGCATCATTGCCTTTGTTCTTTCTTTGAATGTAATAAAATTTAAATTTACTACTCTTATTTTACTCTTAATTGGCTCTCGGGTTTCTAGATATACTTCATAGTTGTTTCCTTAGAGCTTTAGACAAAATTCTGAGCCTAGATTTTAATATTAATAATTATACCTTATGGACTGAGGGCTGAGTTCAGTCACATAAATATTGTAAACAATCAAAAGCCAACTTATTAACATGTGGCAAGTGTAATTCTTTTATAAGAAATGGAAGATAGCAGGTTGCATAGATGCAATGTGGTCATTGTCTTTTAGCTACCTATCTTTGGAGTACATATTTAGTACTTTATAACAAAGTTCCACTAAAAAACAAGCCAGTAACTCTGGAAAGATAGATTAGTTTAAAATAATTATGATAAAGAAAAACTGCCATTAAAGAAAAAAGAAAGTTTATATACACATCTTTCATAGTCTCTAAGAATATGACAAAATAAAGTTGAAAAATGTGTCAGACATAAACAAGAAGCAAAATTCTTCTGCATAAGATTTCAGGAAATGCCTAGTTTTCAAAGTTCAGTAATCTGATCACAAAACTGGTACAAAGGCAAAATGTAGTTGTGATGGGGAAATTTCATTCTCCTAACTTTAGCTAAAAGTCTATTTCTTGGAAAATTGGGACACCTGATAGCTATTTTACTATCTCATTGAAAATGTATCTCTTAAAAGCTTACTGATGATGTTACTCTCTTTGCTTTAGTTCCAAGAAGCCCATAGGAGCCAGGCATGAGAGGGCGTACCCACTGCTTTCTGTCCTCTAAACTCTAGGTTAGTTTTTGAAGCCCTGAACTTCACGGAAGAGCCAAATATTCTGGATGGAGGCTAGTTCTGCTTTGACAGTTGGGGTCCGAGGAGGGGACATAGTCAGGATCCCTAAACTTGGTTTCCAGTAAGTTAATTAAATACTTTACCTCTAACAGCCATAGGCATTTACTTCAAGTTATTCTGAAGAACAGTGCTGTGATTTTTCTTTAGATTTCCTTTCAGAAGGAAATTCTTCTTGGTTTGCCAGTTCAACTTATTATGGTAATAAGGTATTTTATTACCTTATTCATTGTTTTCCATATAATAAACTTTTCATAAAGGCTTGAAGGAAAAGTAAAAATTATTACTATTTTCAATCTCTCTTCCCACACATAAACCTATCTGATTAGCTCTTGGGGGTTACTAATATATGTGAAATTATTTTTGAAAAAAAAACCTTATGTTCAATGTAAATACATTAATCTACTTTAAATTCCCTTAGTTTCTTCATCCTGTTTGTCTAGAGTAGTCAAAGTATTCTGAATCACAGGAGACAGTTCCTCTGAGTGTATTTTTTTAACACGAGGGAAGCTTTAGACATCTAAATAAAACAGTGAAATTGCTGATGCCCAGTGCCCTTCACAGTGAGTACCTACAGCCCACCCTTGTGGAGGAAATATTAATATTAACTTTACTTTCTACCAAAATCCATTTATTGTCTGGGGAAAAAAAAGTCCATTATTCATTTAAAATCACTTCGAGGCCTGAGACGTCAAAAGCCAGACTGCCAAATCAGACTCAAAAGAATCAGAGACCTTACCAAGTATCAAACTTTACTAACAATTCAAAAGATACAAGTGAAAATAAAGGTAATGCACGAAAATGTCTGAGGTCACTAGTGCACTTCCCGGTCCTTTTGTGCCGCGCTAGGACGTGGCTGGGTCCAGATCTAATGTGTGAGGTCTCCAAAGCGTGTATGTGTGCAGGGGATCATTCCACAGGGAGGCTGTTTGGGTCATGAAACAACTCCCTTTGATACTTGGGTAATTATATAGTTGACTTAACATTTTCCAATGGGCCATATCCCATAAACCTATAAGTTCCTCATTTGTTTGCTATAAACAACCTAGGCAGACTAGATATATCCTGCAAATAGGATTCCTCAGAAAAGGCTCTCATCATCTTTCTGCTAGCAAATATCATCAGGAAATCTTATCAGCATGTCTACAAGGAGTTTTTACTGGGTCATTTCTTTCTCTCTCTTCTTCTTCTCCTTCTCCTTCTCCTTCCCCAGGAGAGACAAGATGGGTTACAAACAAGCTGCAGACCATTTCCTTCCCAAGTACCATCCCTATAGCAAATATTACATTGTGACCTTTTTTTATGTGCATGCTTTCTTCATTTGTGCACATATACAAACCATCAGAATCATTGTCTGGCACTTTGTGTCACTATCTGCTATGATTAAGTTTGGGCTTCACTAAGGAAAAAAAAAATCTAGAACTTTCAAAGAGTATTATCCCAGCCCTTGTGACTGGTTGCTTTTGCCATACAAGGAATTAATGCTACTTTTCCTCTTTAAACATCAGATTTGGGATTATTGCTACATCTTCTACTAATCTCAGCATCTTTTCTCAATGGTTAGTCTTCAACATATACTCCTCATATACTCTCAGCTGTTTAGAGTCTAAGAAGATACGTCATTCAAGTGTGAGAAATAATTGAAAACAAACTATGTAGATTTGAGAAATTAAATATTTGTACCAGAGCTACAAAGTACAGCATTTTGAACATTAATAAGTCATTTTGGCTGATTTTCACAGCTCTTTGTGTTTCACATCAAGCCATCGAGGTAATGTCTCCCAGCCTTCTGGTTCTTAGGATGACTGAGTCCTTTAAGGCTGAATCTCCAGGCACACCTCTCGGTTGAAATCAAACTAGCTGACTTGGGTGTCCCTGTCTGGTAATCCATTAATTCAACAAATTACTGTTAAACCCCATGCTCTGTGGAGTGTATTACCCTAGACACTGGCAACACACTGGGGAACGAGGCAATCACAGTTCCTTGGTTCTCACCTCTTTATAAAGAACTATAGAAAAAAAGTCAAGGAAACAAATTCAACTAAAATCATTACAATTGTGATAAGCCAAAAGATCTTTGAACTGGGCTTTTTATATTACTTACATTCTTCTGAGGTTATTTGACAAAGATAACTAGCAAACAGAAAACATTGCCTTATGGATTCCAGCTGCTGGCATTATGCTATATAGTTTAGATTCATTTCCAATAGATTTCTAAAGAATAAAATTAATCATCTACTTTCATGGAAGATCAATAAACTTTAAGCTGCTTTGAAAATACTAACATAAGAATGTTAATGCCTTGATTGTAAAGTTATCTGGAATGATAAATAATGACAAATGTCTCCTAGAACACATACCGGAAACTTTCTGGATTTTGCTGAAATTGATATGAATGTTTTTCCTTTGCATAATTTAATCTTTAGACCGTAGGTCCAAATCAAGGTTTTTCATTCAAGATACTTCCTTAAGCCTAATCACCTTCCTCTCTCCTGCTCTTTTCCTCCCAACTTCAGGTATGTGGACTTCTCTGTCTTTGAAGCTTGTTTATAAAAAAGACATTCAAATTCTGTTTTGAATAGAGTAATGTTTTAGAAGTTTCCTTCAAACAGAAACCATAAGAAGAAATAAAGAACATCTTTGTCTTCCAGGCCCCCATGATGCCTATTTCTGTGCATCCTCATGTGCTTCGACAGTCAACGTTTTAAGAACCTGCCATTAATTCACCCAACCACTGGGCCGCAAGCCCCAACCCTATAGAAGACTTATACCAGTTGGTAGGGGATTATTGTTGTAGCTCCTTTACTCAAGAAGTTATAACCTCATAGGGGATATATAAATAATCAAAGCACCATCAAATTATATCTGGCCAGGCATTGAATTTTAAGATTAGAGAGGAAGGCAATAATTGTCTATATTCAAAATAACACTTCAATATCTTTTAATTAATCCACAAAGTACAGAATATATGGCAATACTCACAGGCCAAGTCCATGATGATCTGATGAATCTAATGCAGCCAGATTTTCCTCTAGCCTTGGAACAGAGAGCAGATTCTTCAGTCAAGCACTAAATAAAGTGGGTGGCTATGTTTATAGGCTGTGCTATATGAAGAATACATGCATGTTAATGCTAAACTCAGTTTGGTATACAAGTATACTAACACTATAAGAAACACAGGGAACTATGACACACTAAGGCAAAAGTAAATTTGGGATTTCCATCTCAGTCTCACTAATACCTGGGTTCTATACTCACTGAGTAGATGATGAGCAGAATTTCCTGCCCTATTTAAATTCTCTCTCTCTCTCTCTCTCTCTCTCTCTCTCTTTTCCTCCCTCCCCCACCCCTCCTGCTTTCCCCTCTCTTGCACACACACATACCATTCTAGTCAACAGAGACAATATATACAAAGATTCAGAAAGTATAGATTATGTGACAACAAAAGAGCAAGTAATATATGCAATTAGTAGTAAAGAATAGTAACAGAAAGTGTGGCTGGAAATTCATTCTAGAAGACCGTGAATGCAGGCAAAAGAAATTTGGCTACATTCAGTAAGTTATGTAAAGCCACTGAAGACTTTTACAACAAATAGTGGCATTATGATTTTGCTAGAAGACAAACGTGATGAGTTCAGCTGTGAACCCCCTGAACCTGAGCTGTCTCGGGGCATTCAGATCCAGCCAGACACTCACATCTGGATCCTAGTAAGAAATTATTAACTGGAGATGGAGCCTTATGGGCCATTTCCAGAAACATGTATTTTTATTTCTGTATATGTCATATTCAGCACCTAGAATGGTTCTAGGCAATGTATACACTCAGTAAATAATTAATAGTATTTGCATATATTGAGGATATGATGAATATATAGCTTTTAAAACACTATATGGAAGGATGGATGGGGGTAAAAGAATGGATAATGGATGGGTAGGTGAGAGGAAGGAAGGAAGGAAGAGAGGTAGGGAAGCTGGAAAGGAGGAAGGAAGGAAGATTGATTTCATTCTTCTAGCCAGGTTGTTTCTTTAACTTTTTTAGTCTGAACATTTCTCCTAAATATCTATTGTGTTGGCAGACAGTTATTTGTAGACATGAGGTCAGATTCTGAACAACTTCAAGCATCACAAAAGTATGTTGTATGTGTAATCAAGAGTAAAGGAGCAATAGCTGATTGTAACTGTGATCAATCAGTTTGCTAATCAGATGAGTGGAGCATACTTATTGAATAACTATAGTTATGAAATGCAAGCTCTTTGGGAGTGAAAGCCGCAGTGCTGGGAGGAGTGAGGAGAAGAGAATACAGTTCCTTTGCTCATTTTTCTTCTCTTTTATGAGACCAAAGTGGCAGTAGCAATCAGAAGAGCATCTGAGCAGGGCACGCATGCTGGCAGTGGGGACGAGGAGAGGCAGCAATAAGAAGACCAAAGATAGAACAGCTCTCCCCTCTGGGGAGGCAAAGAGCCATTGAAAGTGTCAGTTGCTTCTAAGACAAGCATTGTGTTGTGTTTCTCTAAAGACTTATCACATGTGGCAAGCTCTACAGACTGGAAAGGGGTCAGAAAGGCATTGACTGAAAGGGCAAGCCAAGCCCTTCTCGCTTCAGTAGTTTCCTGGGGCATGACTGTACTGAGACAGCTGAACACTTCACTCTTCACTCTCACTGACCCACCCAGAGCAGCGGTGTGGGGAGCTAAGTCAAGTTCCGGAGAATTCTCTTGCTTGCAGGACTGTGAGCTCAAGCCTCAAGACAGCTCTGGCGATGTTAGCAAGTGTCTGTGCCCCCTGCCACCTCTCGGGCAGCTCATCTTGCCAATGTGTCCCGTGCCATTCTAGCTTCTGGCATGAGTAGTGCTTTGGTAACTGTGTCTATAGCTCTTTCTTCTGTTTCTGAGGCTCTACTTCATTTATTCCAAAAGCAGAACTCTGTTTGGCTGTAGGTTATTTTCATGGGTGCTTGGTGGCTTGCTCTCCACCGCAGCTCACAGCTGGCATGTGATGCCTGCTGCCCCGGCCAGCAGAGCCCAGCCTCTGACTGTGGGAGTCCCTGCGTCTGGGTGGGTTGGCTGCTCCTGGCTGTCAACCTGAAAAACAAACAGAGTGGGATTCTTTAAAAGAAAAATATTTATTTGGAAATAAAGCATTGCAATGGGAATACACATGCCATAGCAAACTATGTGCATATTCAGGGAGATAAAAGAAGACAAAGATTTTTTAAAGGAAGAAATGAAGAGGATTACATAATGGTTTTGAAATATTTATTCTTGGCTATAAAGGTGAATCACAAAAGTAATACCAGACTAAGGTTCGACAGGCAGTTGCTGGGCAGATGTTCTTGCAACAGTATTTTTTTGTGTAACAATGTGATGGCTTCTGTACAGGGCTGTGGTTTTTGCGGTCTTTTGTGATGGTTTTTGTTATCAGGCATATAAGCATGAGAATCCTCTTTCCGTGGCCTTCCCTGGCTCTATTTGCCAGGGTTTTCTTAACATTAGTGACTCCACTTTGATTCTGACAACTTTCACATGGCCTTCTAGGTACATCACTGGCTCTTTTGTTTGGTCATTTTATCACTCCCTCTGAAATTCTCCAGCACTTCTAGAATGCACATCTAATTTTGCTTCAAATCATATAGCTGGGAGCACACCCCAAATACCTACTTTTACTCTTTAAGCATTTTTATCCTTCCTGGTTTTATATTCTCCATCATCACCCGGATTCCCAGACTGGCACAGAGAAAGCTGTCTGTACTCTCTCTTATTTCCTAGTGGAAGGCAAAAATGTGCCTGAATCGGAAAATTGTGTTGACCTTAAAAGTGACCAAAGAATATCTACATAAATTCAAAAGGTTGAATGTAGGAAAATATTGGTGAATTCATATAATATTGGTTTATCTCTGTGATGTGCCATTAAAACTCACTGAGAAAGCTCACTGATTAAATATATTGTAGATTATGAAAACTTAAGCTGGTAGGTTCTGCTGAAAAGAGCCCACGAGTAAATTAGAACATCTTGATGGTGTGTTTTATGACTGTGTCTTAATTTTTAAAGAAACAGAGGTCACACCATCTCTGCTCAGTGCTAACAGAAAAGCCAAAAGATTTGGTCAGAGCAAATGTACTTCACAAACACTATGATTTTAGTTGTTCAAAATGAATCACAACATTAGAGACTTAAAAATAATAAATATAAATAGAAAGCCATATTTTGTGGCTTTTTTCTAACAATTTATTCCTAATAACTTCATAATGCTATGGAAGCTGGTGGAATGTTTGTAAAATCTACCTGTTTGTACACTGGTGAGTCAAACACTCTGGTTTTAAACAGAATAAGAATAGTTTTCTAAGAAATATGCATTTGATAATGTCATACCTCTGGCTAAAGGACTGTTATTTTTGTGCACATGCTCTGAGTTTCTATGAAATAAAACATTTGGCAACTGTTACATTTTATCATCCCTAGCAGTTCAAAAGTATTCCTCATGTACCCAGAGTTTACAGAGTATGAGTGAGCTCTGTAAGAAAGCACTTCAAGCTTTATTCATTCTGTACCCCTCACATGTGCACAGTGCCCACATAGACTATATTCAATAATCACAAGATGAATAAATGAATTTATGGAAATAAATGAACATGGGTATATACAAACACAACGAGTGAGATGTGCAACGTATGTGGGATGGTCATGCTTGAGGCTCTGCCTCGAGGGGGGAGGGGGGCATGGGCAATATACATAACCGTAATATTTGTACCCCTATAATATGCTGAAATTAAAAAAAAAGAAAGAAAGAAAAGAAAAAAAAGGGAAAATAAATGAACATGTCAATAATTGGGCAAGAAAATATTTTCTGGCTGCTTTGTCAATTTTGAAATCAACTATGAGGAATTCAAAAGTAAAAATTCAGGACAGGCACATGAAAATGTGCTCAGCCTTGTTAGTCAACAGGATATTTATTAAAACCACAATAAAAATCACTGTGCATCCAACAATGCCTAAAATTAAAAATATGAACAGCAGCAAGTGCTGGCATGAGGAGAAAATGGAACTTTGTACACTGCTGTTTGGAATGTAAAATATCACAAGCACTTTGGAAAACAGTTTGCAATTCCTTATAAAGCGAAGCATGTCATTAACATATGACCCATCAATTCTTCTTTCAGGTGTTTACCCAACAGAAATGAAGACATATATCCACATAATGACTTGCTTAATTAACAAATCCCCAAATTAAAAGCAACTCAAAATGTTCCATTCAAATCAACAGGCAACTGGATAAGTATTACAGTATATCCATGCAGTGGAACACTGCTCAGCTGGAAAAATGGGGAGAGGCAAAATCCTGATAAATCTATGATATCTGCAAAGTTTTGGAATCAGAAGGTTTTGGCCTAATGTCTCATATGAAAAGACTAAAGACCATGGGAAAATTTGAGTACAGAAATTTGTTTGCAATATGTGTTTTCAGTATCCATGGAACCACATGGATGAATTTCTAAAACACAATGAATGGAACAAGCTACACTCAGCAGAGTTGATGCTAACTAATTTCATTTATGTAAGAAATTCTAGGACAAGTAAGCCTAATCTATAGTGATTGACAGGAGATCAGTGATAGTCTGAGGCCAAACATCACAGAAAAGTGACCACAAAGGAGCACAGGGACATTCTGAAGTGATGGCCATACTTGAATTGAGGCGGTGGTTACACAGGTATATGCATTTATCAAAACTCATTCAACTATACACTTAAAATGAGTGCATTTTATTATATATAAATTATACTTGAATGAAGTTGATTATAAATTTAATACAACTAAGAAAACCTTGAAAAATTGGTGCCTGTTTTCATAATTATAGAATTTTAAAAAGTATTCTATTAATTATAAGTAATGTTTTTAGCCTATGGAGTCAATTCATAAAAACTCCTTACATGATTGATTGTTAGTAAAATGGCTAGCAATTTTATAATTCAGTTATACTCATTGAATAACAAGTATAGGTGAGGTAGAAGAGAGATGATATGTTCACAAAATGTTGCCCAAGTTTCCCTGTATAATGTTGTACAGTCAGCCCTCCGATATTCACAAGGTAGATATTGAGAATGACTAATGCTTGACATCATTTGAGCTTGTGGATCATTTTGTGCCTATGGTCATTCTTCTCTTAACCCTGGACTTTTCAAGTCCTTGAACCAATAAATTCTATTTTTGCTTAAGCTAATTTGTACCAGGTCAGTGTTGATTAGATGATTTCTATTGTATAAAATTCCAAAGGAACAGAAAATTTAAAGCATTAAAATACACATAGACATTTATTCCTTCAAAACGCTATATATCTTGTCCTTTCTCCTGTGTCAGTCATCTGTTCTAGGTAATCAACTGGCAGTTTTTTTATGAATAAGAATTAAGTATTTACAGCCTTTATTGAAAGATTTCAGGCTACCAAAACTTTAACAAAAAATTTCTAAAATTAGCATGAATTTTTGTTCTATGAAATATGCCAATATGTACCAATGAATACTAACCACTTATCTGTTGCTAAACCATCAGTATATTATACCAGATACCATTGTTTATTCCCTGAGTTGCTGAAGTTTAACTAGATCAACTATACTTAACTCATCCCTACCCTAAACATTTATTACCAGTCATTACCAGAATTTATTTTAAAACACATATTCGATACAAAAGTATTTTTCCATATAAAATAAATAAGATACTTATAAATGGTTAACATTTATAAAATACTATATATAAACAGAATTTTGAATGAAGAATAACGTTTTAAATGTACTACTGAAAAAAAAAACACTTCTTAGAGTTGCAATTTCAGCTAAAATAACCTTTTCCATTTTAGCGTATCATCTGAGTTGACTCCATGATACTTAGAAAGAAATTACCATAATATATATAACTTCCTAAAGTTCAAATTGGACAAATAAAGGTTGTTAACTCCTCTCTTTTTTCTCTTGTCCTTTATCTTCAGAGGTGTAATCAGTTGAGAATATATTAATACTTGCTTTCAAGAAAAACCCTTTTTATTTTACTACTTATTATTACTGCCAGTAATTAAACATTTATTGTTTCTAGGGCTGTGTTGCATGCTTTAAATGCACTATCACACACAGTCCTCCAAACGTCTATGTAGGACAGGTGGAGGAGATTGGGGGTACCCAGGAGATGAGAGGTGGGGCTGGTTCCATGGTGTTTTCAGCATCCAAACAGGTGAAATGTCCCCACATAAGAGGTGAAGTGTCTTCATGTGAAAAAGAATCGGTGTACTTTTTGGAGAAACAAAGGCTTTCTTACAGGAAAAAATAAGCCACAGATGTAATTGCATCATTTGTCATGGGAATTTTTAAGAAACTTTCAAGATAGGAAATGAGAAAAAGAGAAAGAAAGGAGATTATATTTTGTCTATGGGAGCCTGTAAATTGAACTGAAATGAACAGTCCATAAACAGAATGGAACGTCTAGGGTTTGTATCCTAGTCCTGGGCAGCTTATCACCTGCTCCCAGGCAGCAGAAGAACCTGAACTATTTCAGTGAGAAAACTATGCTTTCACTCTTGACAGTCCCCCCTAAATAGTAGCAAAAAAATTCCTTCAAGAAATCTACCATGATATCTGCAAAGTTTTGGAATCAGAAGGTTTTGGCTTAATGTCTCATATGAAAAGACTAAAGACCGCAGGAAAATTTGAGTATAGAAATTTGTTTGCAATATTACTTACCAGAAAACAATCTGTAGAGATTAGGGGGTATACGTACTGCTACTTTGCAATAAACTGACCTCAAAGAAACGAGGTGGGAAGGCAAAGCAGTCAGATCCTAAGATGGAAATTAGTAAAGTGGGAGAAATTGTATGGTTGAATAAACCATACTAAAATACATCACAAAGCCAAACTTTTTTAATAACAGTCTATTCGGATCCTATCTGTAAAACTATTTAAATACCATTTTACTGCTAAGTACATAGTTTGAGCTTAATACATATAGATTGAGTGAGTGACAAGATGAATGGGAAAAATAGGAAAATACTTTTTATTTTCTATGATTTTCTGAACTTTTGTCATTAAAACATGTATGTATTTTTACTCCCCCATTGTGTTTAAAATAGCATTTCTTTAAAGAAGATTAATTTAAGACCATTTTGGAATAGACAAAAACAAGCAGTTGATGACTGATTTGATCATTAATGACCTGGGTGTCACAGAAAACAACTGAGGCTTCATGAAACTCATCTGTAATGGCATGAATGATACCTTTGAAGGTGCAATTACTGCTACAAACCGGAGTCAGTGGCTTATGTCAGTTGTTTTTTTCTCCAATATGAGCTACAAAAATATTATGAACTGAAAAAATACTTTAATAAGGCAGATACTCTTAGATTAGCAAAGAGTTTTTGCTAAATTCTTATATAGGTCATCATTGGGAAAGACACTTGTAGAATTCCACTTCAATTAAAGTATTTTCTTTATTTTTCTTTTCCTCCTAGTTTAACAGGAGAAACAAGAGATTTTTATAACATTATTAAATATCAAAATGCAATTACTCGTACAAGAAAAACAATATGTTAAACTTTTTTAAATGAGTACTTTTGGAAATGAAAATGAAATTGTACTAGCAAAAATTTAATTAGCATATGTGGTGGAAGTTGTATATGATTCTTTCAGTATATTTCAATCAATTAATTCTAATTGGTAATTAATCCAATAGAATCAAATAATGTATCATCAAGAGAAAGAGGAATAAAAATTCTAATAACTTATTCTTCAAGCTTTCTTTCCGAAAGGTTCTCTCCTTCTGCACAACACATACTTTGTTCCCCATGAGCAAAGAGAGGGCCTCAGAATTATCAGAGACCTGAACACCAGCACAGTGTCAAGAATAACAACTTTCTCAAAAGAATACAATGTAAATATTATTTTTCTTTTGTTTGATTATTTTGGGTAGTGTGCATACTTCATATGAGCTATAGTGAAGTGTTTGTCCAAAGAAAAAGCCAATATTTGAAAAGGTATTATTCACATGGAGCTAAAATAGTGATGGGGTAAAATTCTGATGGGGTAAGTGGTAGGGAGGGACTTTTCTTTGCTGTTGAAAGGAAGAGGAGTTGAGAGTGTACCTTGCATTTAAAGGTAAAGTGTCTGGTGATCATCACTATTCACGGTTCTAGGTAAAGAAGCCATGTGTAACTAGAATTTTTGCCCCATAGGATATACATAAAGATCATTGTCTGGTTTTTATTCACATTTTTGTTTTCATAGTCTGACTTGGGAACGATAATGTATAAAAGGCTCTTAGCTATAAAGCAGTAGACTGACACAGAGAAAGTACGGGCGATGGAGCCTTCCGGGTCCCTCAGCATGCTGGGGCGATGGTTGAGGGCCCAGGCATAGGTTTCAGGGCAGATCTGCCTCGCACATGTGTGATATTTACTAAGTAACTTAAATTTTCAGAGTCTCAATACTGTAGAATAGTGGAGAGGGGGTGGAGAGCTGGTAATGGGCATACATAGTTTTAATCTTCAAGGAAAGTAGAGTTCTAAATGTACAGACTGGTGACTTACATCGATCCTGGGAATGAGCCCAGCATAGATTTATAAGTAACAGGAAAAACAACAGTAACGCGCACACAGGGGACCTGGAGTAGGCATTAGCACGTGTTCACGGCAAGTTTGGGGGACTGAGATGATGCAGTAGCCCAGGGTTAATCTCAACCCTAAATTCCAGTGAAGTGCAGTGAGCTGGGACACCTCAGAGATTCTGCTAGGTAGGCTAGACATCATGTGTGACAGAATATGTCACTCTCCAGACAGACAGATATCAGGGTCTGGAAGTTTCTACTGAGTATTCCGTTTGTGGGTAGAATACTGTAAGCCCAGGTAAGCATGCATTTTTCATCAGGGTTCTATCCGCAGTGATAAAGGCCCTCACCACTAGTCTAGGTCCAGCAAAGTTGCTTGATTTCTGCAATAGGGAACTAGTAAGAACCAAGCAGGAAATCCGTTTGTATAGAAGTTAATTGATGCATAGATCATGGAAAAAGAATTAAGAAAGTGCTCAGAGCTTCATGCGTGTCCATCCCCCAGACAGTGTGCACCGCACCCATTAGGTGTGAATATACCCATCCCCTCCTCCCCCTGCCCCCTGCCTGACACCGATGAATGTTATTACTATAAGTGCACTGAAGTGCTGATCAGTTGATACCAATTTGATGGTGAGTATGTGTGGTGCTTGTTTTCCCATTCTCGTGATACTTCACGGATGGGGCAAAGGCAATATATGTAACCTAAACATTTGAACCCGTAGTATGCTGAAGTAAAAAAAAAAAAGAAAGCATTCAAATTTGAACTTGACCCATTGCAACCAATAAGTTGTAAAAAGGGCCACTAAGGCCACAAGTAGAGGGGAGCGTGACATGAAAACAGCTGTGGCTTGGGGAGCAGATCGGCTGTGATCACAGTGCAAGGGGGCAGTAGCCAGGGCTGGCTCCAGTCTGGGAGTGGCTGGGCAGAGAACATGGTTGGTAGGAAACCTCACCACTAGAATTGTCATGGGGGCTAGAGGAGAGAATTGTGACACTCTTCTTCCTGCTTCAAACCCAGCTTGGACCAAGATGGTAGCACCCTACCTGTCCTTCTGTAAGTGAACCATAATCTTTTATTTTTCCACACCTTTGCCCCATTGTCTCCTCTGCCTGGAATGCCCCATCCTCTATGATTTGCCCTCGAGTGAACTTTCTTGAGATTTATGTCCAATGTTAGATGCTCTATGAAGACTTTTCTGCTCTTCCCAAGGGAAGCAAAACGTTTGTCCCCATATCCTTTAACATGGCACTCATGCCTGCCTTCCCAAGCAAGCAGGGAACAACTGAGGCTCTAGGACTGCAGAAACAGGTCTGTTCAGCTTCACTTCCCCAGCACCTATGACTCATTTCTTAGAATAAGTTAAGTCCTTAATAAATGTTTGAACATGGAAAGGAGAGAGAGGCTGGGTGCAGTGGCTCACGCCTGCAATCCTAGCACTCTGAGGCAGGAAGATCGCTTGAGCCCAGGAGTTTGGGATTGCAGTGTGACGATGCCACTGCACTCTACCCAGGGTGACAGAGCAAGACTGAAACAAAAAAGAAAGAAGGAAAGAAGGAAAGAAGGAAAGAAGGAAAGGAAAGGAAAGGAAAGGAAAGAAGGAAAGGAAAGGGAGAGAAGAAGCAGGACTATGTCTCCAACGATCTGAAATTCTGGTTGGGAAACTGAAGGACTGGGAGATAGAGGTGGAGTATTAATATTTCTTTCACATTGAAACTTATGCCTTTGGAAAACTGGGGAATTATAGCTGGACCCCAAAATGGGTTGAAGTTATCAGAGTACTGGGCTCCTGTAAAGAACTGAGAGCCCCTCAGCAAGATGAGAAGAAATGGCTTCAGGGGACACATGGTGAACTGATGGGGGTGGATCGTATTGACACGTGAGGAGTTGGAGAAAAAGAAACAGATAAAACCGCAAACCTCGATGCAGTAGACGAAAATAGCAGTTGCGTGGAAAGAAAAATAGCAGAGGCAACGCCTTATTTAATGTATATTAAATGTGCAAAGAAATTGGAAGATGGAACAAAACTGTAAAGTCCAAGGCAGCTTTTCACTCACACACACACTAGAACATTCCAAAACCACAGGAGAGAGAAAATGTTTTTCATCCTGCTTTTTCATTTAACGTTATAGTGATAACTTCCTCATGCCAATAAATATTCTTTGGAAACATATGCTTCGATAGAAGTAAAATATTTTGTCATATACATAGACCACAGTATAAACATTCCTCTATTTTTAGATATTTGGAATTTTTCCAATTTTCACTTTAGAAATAAATTGCTTATCTCCATATAAATAAGTTTTTGAATTGTTCCCTTGAAAGATATTCAGAGAAGTAGAATTACTGGGGAAAAGGGTGTGGAAAATGTTGAATATTTTAATGTTCTCTCATTATAATAGTCATTTTTGTGTATTATAGAAAATATAAAAAGTTACAAAGCAAAAATATAAACTTCTACTTTTGCAATCAAGAATTGCCTTAAATGCATATCTTAATCCTGTGATGACATTTTTACTTTCTTTGAAATTCCTTTTATCTTATCCAGTCCTCAGGGCCTTGTCCTCCTACTCCCTGGTCCTCGTATATCTCTTTTAGAAGTGTCTCCTTTAGGTTGAGGGTTTTTCTTTGGTTCTGCAGAACATTTTGCTTTGAACAGAGAGGCCTGAGCACATAGAGGCTCAGAGCTTGTGTTAGGCCATACCACCTGGATGGAATCCCAGCTCTGCCATTTCTGTCCACCATGACCTTGGCCCCTTGACTTAAAGAAATTCTCTGCACCCTGGTTTCCTCAGCTGCGAGAGGTACTGATCATAGCTAATTTCTAAGATTGTTGCAATTAAATGAGCTAGTACGTGCAGATCACTCAGTATATATTCAGGAATGTTAGCTCATAATATTTTGACCCTATATTGGCTTTTATTTCTGTTTATTTGCCCTTACCAAAGAGAAAATCTTTAAAGATTTACCCACTGTCCTAATGTGTGTGAGCCACTATATGCACCTGTCCTTTTGGGCCTGAGTCTGATCCTCATTGAGGCCAAGTTGATGGACATAATTCCTAGTCCAATTCCTGATGCACAGCCATTTAGTGTGGCTCTGCCACACAAAGATGAGCCTCTTGCTACCTCCATCATATGCTTGGGTCACAGGATGATCCCAGGTGCTCTGTGACAATCTACAACCTGGAGTATACAAAGTCTGTCCGGAAAGTATCCAGCCATTGTTACTATAACGAGAACGGTTTGTGTGACGTGGATGTAACCTGGCAGCCAAGGAGAGTGGACTGGGACCCGCTTGCGTGAACAATGACGACATCACTGTGCTAGTCAGTGGGGCGCTGGATGCTGCTGAGTGAGCATGTGGGTACTGTGTGGCCTTCGCATTCAAAATGACCGAGCGAGTAGAGCAATGCATCTGCATCAAATTTTGCATTAAGCTTGAACATTCCTCCATGGAAACTATTCAGACGATTAGGCTTTTGGGGATGATGCAATGAGTGCAGCAGAAATAAAAATGTGTCACAAATGCTTTAAAGATGATCTAGAATCTGTTGAAAGTGATCCACATTCTGGAAGGCCTGTACCAAGCAGAACACCTGAGAATACTGAGCGTTTAGAGGTTAGGTTCAGAGACGCTGGGAGAACTGCGTGAGGTCCCAAGGTGCCTACTTTGAAGGGGACTGAGGCGTCATTGTCCTATGTACAATGTTTCTTGTATCTTCAATAAATGTCTCTGTTTTTCCTATTACATAGCTGGCTACTTTCTGGACAGACCTCATACTCTGCTATTAAAATGATGTTCATCGTTTTTCTTCCTAATAGTTTTATTTCAAAGTTGCAACTCAGCACCATAGGTTCCCCTCCTCCTATCTTGCAGGATGAGATAGGAAACAAAAGAAGGCCTCGTGAGGAGTAGAACTGCCACTATTTGTCTTTTCTGTTTTGTTGCTTTCTAAATCCTTTGATTTGCTATCTCAGAACACACTTAGAAAGACAGATAATAAAAGCAGCAAAGAAAAAATAAGATTTTAAAAAAATATCTCTACAATAGTATCAAAAATATCAAGGAATTCTGCATAATCTAATGGCTATGTTAGTTCTCTACAGGAGAAAGGGTAAAACTTAATGAGATATAAAAGACCTAAATAAGTGAAGAGATGTTGCATGTTCATGGATTGGAAGACAATATTTTAATAATGTTACTCTTCCCAAATTGATCTGTAGAGTTAATGAAATAGCAATTCCAACAGGCTTCTCTTTAGGGAAAATAGATAAGCTGATTCTAAAGTGTATATGGAAAAGCCAAGACAAGTCAAAACATTCTGAAAGAAGAAGAAGATGAAAGGAATTGCTTTACCAGTTGCAAAGACTTACTACAAAGAAAAATTCATGAAAAGAGTGTTATTTTGGCATAAGGGTAAACTACTAATAATAAATTAATGGAATAGGACACAGAACTCAAGATCAACACATACATTTATGGATGCTAGATTTATGACTAAGGTACTGACAGAGAGTAACTATAGTAAAAATACTGTGTATTATCTCTTTTTTGTTTGTTTTGTTTTTACTGGGGAGGGAATACTGTGTTTTAAATGCATGATGCTTAGATTATTAAGTGTACATATGAAAAATGAAATCAGACTCCTACATCACACCACATACAAAAAGCAATTCCTGGTTGACTGCAGAACTAAATGTGAAAAAACTATAAAGCTTTCAGAAGATAATACAGGAAAAACCCTGATAACCTCAGGTTAGAACACATTTTTACACACAAAAAGGCACAAATCATAAAGAAAAGAATTTAAGAACTTCTGTGCATGAAAAGGTACCATAAATAGCATGGAAAGAAAAGCCACAGAATTAAAGATATTAGCAATATATTATTCTGAAAGAAAACTGTCATCTAGTAGGGGGCTGAGTGAGCCTTTGTGGTTGATTCCAGAATGACATTTCTAAGGTTGGGAGGTTATAGTTCAACGAACAAAATGCCTTTCTATTGTGTTAGGCCAGTAGATTCCCTTTGTTTCTGGTTGGCATTCCATACAGAAGCCACATAGACATAGTACTTAGTAAAAGCTTCATCCACATTCTGACATTATATAGGATGTCACTTCCTCTTTTTAATGTTGTCATTAGTTTTTTATTTTTCTTTGTGTCTCCCTAGGTATTTCAGGGAAAATTTGAAGTTGTCTGGCCCAAACTTCGGGCCAGATACTATCTTAACACTTTTCATGTTTCTAAAATTTTTTAAATCTTTACTGTGAGAATTCTTAGTATAAATTTATGATTTGATATATTTTATTTTCCTATATTCTCTGAAAACTGTATCACAATAGTTGACTGTGTTGAAATATAGTTCTCTATAGCATTTCTAATTGGACCATTACAATTTGTTCATGTTGTAATTGAACTATTCTACCATTCTTCCATCATGGGGCATTTTAGATTCATTTTTTCATAATGACAAAAAAAATTAGCGAGAGACCTCTTGCATGGAATTAATTAAACTTATAAACTATAAGATTATATTATAATATTTTTAGGTAAATTCTCAAGAATGAGATAGCTAGGTCAAAATATATAAGTAAATTTATGCTTTTAAAATACATTATAAAACACTTTTATTGCTACCTAAGATACATGAAAGTACAAATGACCTTGAAATTTTGGAATCAGAAAAGAAATATGACATCTTGATTAGCAACTGGATTTAGTAATATGGGACTCTGGCCTTGATGTCCCAAATTAGACATAAGTTTTTTCCTCAACACAAAACAAAAAAGAGGGGTTTCTTTGACCCTTTCTTTCTCAACTCATAGCTTATACAGCTGCTCAGTTCAGGCATCTGAGTTGATTCCTACCTTTGTCTATTTCTTCATATCTGATTCAGGAAGTGATTCTGTGACCTTTACTTTCAGACATCTCTAACACCATCTCCTTCTTTCTTCTCTGTTGTCACCTACCCCTCCAGTGAACAGAAGGGATGGTAACCTAACTGGACTCTATGCCTTGTATTGCGTCTGGAGACGTCACCTGCATCACAGATAAGGCCATGCCATTTCATAGCCTCAAACCCCTAACAGCTGTCATCATGCCCACAAAGTAGAGCCAGCCCTTGGTGTTGTCAGTGAGAACTTTCACATTTGATCCGACCATTTCACCTGTGTCGTATCCATGCCCTCTTTGACCTGTGGTCACACATCAATTACTCATTTCTCTACAATGCCTTAGTTACAAACCACATCCCACCATTTATGACTGTGCCCAGCCCCTACCAGATTTTCAAGGTTTCTTTGGGAGAGTTACATCTTAATCATGTCTGAATGCCCTCATCAGCACCGCCACCTCCATGCCTAACACAAGGCCTAGTATGCAGGGGAGCTGTTTAGCAATAATTAGAATGCTGAACTGAACTGAACTTAAATGGACTGACGAATGAACAAGCCTTACTCAAAAGATATTGAATGATCAGCATTTTAAAAACAGAAGTAATCTGTGCTGGTGCAGAGGTCTATTTATGACAAGAGCCCATCTGAGATTTTGTAGGAACACTCAGATAAGGATAGAAGTCATGTTCATTACAGATATTGATAACACCAGCTAATATGTGAGAAAGCAAAACTTGGAATTAAAGATACATTTGCTAGATCTAGTCAGAAATACAGAGTGCAAACAACAACAGGGTCTCCCGTCTTAATTTTCAAACTATAAGGAGACTTGGACTACCTTCCAGCAACCCCCCTACCACGGATTCAAGCTCTCGTCTCTCACCTGGGCCATGGCAGGAGCCTCTTAACTAGTCAGTCCCCCTCTTTCTTCTTTGTACCCTCCAAACAATCAATCATCAACACCCCAGTCAGAGTGATACTGTAAAATCACAAGCCAGACTTTGTCCCTGTCTCTTCCAGTCTACACTTCCTAATAGCTTCCCATTACATGCAGAGTAGGAAAAAAAAAAAAATCTTTTTTATGATCAACCAGAATCACTACCTCTTGAGCTCTGTACTTGGGATATTCTCCTCTCAGATATATACATGACTAATTCTCTCACTTCCTTTGCCATCTAACATTTCAACTCCTCATACCCCAATATGTAATAATGGCCCTTTCCTGTTTCATTTTGGTCTCTTTACAGGTAATAATATCTAGCATAATATATATCTTATTCGTATGCATTCTCTGTCTCACCAATGGAGAGTGAGCTCTATGTAGAAATAGATTTTTGTTATTTTTTTGTTTATTAATGATTTCCCCAAACCTAGAGCAGTGTCTAATGAATAGTAGGCAGTCAATTATAAAGTCAGTAATGAACAAGTAAGAAATTCCATGAAGAAGAATATGCTTTTTGGTTGAATATATATTACTTATAGAATGGGATAGACATGACTTAACATGGTTTAAATTTTTAAAAAAAACACAGTCTGAGAGGGTTAAAACAATAGAATTTCTTTATGGAAATTGTTATGCACTGAATGTGCCTCCCCACAACCCCGAATTTATATGTTGAAGTCGAGTACCCAAAGTGCTATGCTATATTTGGAAATAAGGCCTTTATGGAGGTAATTAAGGCTAAATGAGTTCATAAAGGTGGGAATCTGATGTGCTAGGACTAGTCCTTACAGGAGTAGACACCACAGAGCTCACTGGCTCTCTGCTGTGTGAGCACACAGCAAGAAGGCAGCCATCTGCACGTCGGGACAAGAGCCCTCACCGAGAAGCCAATTGGCTGACTCCTTAGTGCTGGACTTCTCAGCCTCCAGGACTGTGAGAAAGAAATTTCTGTTCTTTAAGCCACCCAGGCTGTGGTATCTTGTTATGGTAACTGGAGGGGGCTAAGATAGAAATGTACCTTAAAATTCATCTCACCTAAGTTCTTTGCTTAAAAGATAAGGAAGCTAATGCCAGGAAAGTTAAGTGATCTTCTGAAGATCACAAAGTCAGTATATAGCAGAATTAAACTCATTATCCAGGTGGCAGTTTGGTGCTTTCTCTACCTACTACACTGACTCGTATGCTACTCTGTGTAGTATGTGATCACTATAAGGCAATGGTTCTCAAACTTTATTCTCATGGAACTCTTTTCTTCCAAAGTCTATATCAGGAGATTTTCCATTAAAAGTTAATGGTGGTGATCTTTTCACAATATCTTATGGGAGTATTTAACTGATTTTTTTCCCCTACCATTGTATAATTTTTTCCAATACATTTTTCTTATCCCTGTAAAAAGATAAGAAAGAAAAAAAAATATGACTGGAAAACCTCTGAACCATAATTCTCTAAAAGTCATTCTGTCCTTTGGAGATGTGGAGGGATGGATGCATTTAATATGGGCATATTTTCTGCTAGGCCAATTGATCCTGGTTCAAAAGATGGAATAAATGCTCCTCGGAATTTTATTATATTCCAAAAAGAGTCCCATGACTTTTCAGGAAGCCCTGCTTCCTGGATGCATCTGAAAGGCACTGATATAACAGCATGACACAGCTGCTCAGAAAGCTATTACAAGCCTAGGCTGAATCAATAGAAAGTGGTGTCCAAATCAAAGAGATCTCGGTCCCTCTGGACTCAGCACTAGTAGAACATGTGCATGGTATTATGTGTATTGTCTATTCCTAGATACTATATTTAAGGTGTTATTGATTAGCATACAGGAGTAACATTAAAGGGATGGGGAATCATTTGGGAAGTGAAGACTTTGGGGGAACATGAAGTTATTTTCAGAATTTTGAAGGGCTGGATTAAAGATGAGAGTGGATTTATTTTATATTGTTTCATGTGCAAAACCAAGCTCAGTGCACAGACACGGCAGGGAAATAAGGTTTTCACTCAATATAAGTACAATTAGAGTTTTTATCCCTGGAAGCGTTCCCTTGTCAAAAGTATTAAAATGTGTTGAAAAGTACTAGAAATGTTCCATACATTACCGCAGAATATGCAGACTGTTGGGGAAGTGATTCGAAACAACTGATCTCAAAAGGCCATTCCAACCTGAAGATTCTGCCACTCTATGAATACAAAGAACTGGCCATTGTTTATTATCATGAGTATGTTACAATCAAGGTCAAATGGCTGGTCCCTTTCTTGCCTTGAAAAGGGGAAAGGGGCAAAAGCAGAAAGGCCCTGGGTGACTAAAATGAATGTAGACGGAAAAAAATGAAAAGAAACTTTAAATACTGCACAATTTGCTTAAGTCCCAGCCTATTTGCACTGGGAAACTCTGCACTGAGATAAATTATGGTCCTAGTGGCTGCCCATGCGAGTGTGTGGATTAATCCTTGGCTCTCTTAAAAAGTCAGTCACAGTCGCTGAGACCCTCAATTTTTACTTAACTGCTGAGACATTCAAGAATTCCACATAAAAAAGAAAACCATTAAGATAAATAATTCCTCGGATGATATTTCAAATTATTGCTTATTGAAATAAATATTGCTACCTTAAATTCCAGAGATAATAAGGTACTAAAAGTTTGAAAAAATTCTTTGACTCTCAAAGCAGGTAAAACATACTAATCCTTAGTTACCACCTTTTCCTTTTAATACTATCATCTAAGCAATGGGATTTTAACCTTTTTTTCCTTGATGTTTCTCAATTCATTAATTATCTTTCCTGTTTCTTCAGTGAGACTTTCCTAATGATGTTTTATTTCTAATCTTTTTATCTGTCGAGTTATCTCTTTTTATTGATGCTAATAATATTCATTTTTATTTTTGTAATATCTTTTATTCTTTTTTCTCTTCTGAAAAGTCAAACATGAGTAAAATACATCTTTAAAAAGGACAGGGCATTTTCTGCATTTTATGTTTGATTCTTTCACTTTTTAAACTTCTCAGGTTAGGAGTAATTCTGCATTATCCATAAGTGTTACTTTACAATGACTACACTTAAGTTGTTGGGATATGTAGACCATAGCACATCAAACCCGAACACAAATTATACAAATTTGTTTTCTATACTCTTGAGAATTTATCAAGGTGAGGAGAAAAATTTCAGGTCTAAAAATTATCACATTTGGAACACATAAACCCCCATGTATCTCTTTAACGATAGCATATTATTTTAAAAATTGGAATATAAAAATCTAAAGTAAAGAAAAAACAAGATCATCTGTCCTTTCTATGGAAATAAAAGATGGCTATTTAAGGAATAAGTTAGAAAGGCAAACGTTTGAAGGTTTGCCACTATAAATTCACTAAGAGAACTCACCATCCACATATACAGATACGCATCGCTGTGGAACAGCCCTGAACATAGCAATGCTGGGAGTCCAGTTCCTCTATTTGAGCCTTCAGACAGTTCAGCAATCTTTGCCTCCAGGGGCCAGCGTTGTGTCCCCTACCTGGGTCAGCCCCCTCACAGGGCAGCCACTTGTGCACTGGACTCTGTTTCTCATCCTCTCCAGTTTACTTCAGTGAATTCCATTGTTTTTTTCAAGATCTTTCTAAATGACAGAAATATTTTGTTTATTAAGTATGAAATCTCCAATTTTCTTAAGTTCCAAGTTTGACAGTTGATATCTCTGACATTATGCATTGACACTCTTGTTTTATTTTTATTGTGAAGGTACATGCTCAGAATTTCAAACGCATGTTTTGGCTTGTGATGATCTTCCAATTTTTTTTTTTAGAGCAATTTTTTTGAAACCATGAATAAGTCAAAAATTCATATTATTTTCAAATATGAGTTCCGTCATGGAACCAATGCAATGCAGACAGCTTGAAATATCAATGAAGTGTCTGGGAAGGACGTGGCTAATGAACACACAGTACCCTGATGATTTTGAGAAGTTCCGTTCTGGTGATTTTAATGTTGAAAATGAGCTACCTGGGTGACCTGAGACCAAGGTGGATAATGATGAGCTAAAAGCTGTAGTGGAAGCGAATCCTCGTCAATCTGTGCGTGAATTAGCAGCAAGGTTTGACATTACTATTCCAACAGTACTGGACCAGTGGAAAAAAATGAGCAAAGTAAAGAAGCTGGATAGATGGGTACCGCATGAATTAAACGAGCATCAGAAGAGAAATTGTCCTGAAGCTTGCCTTTCTTTGCTGTCGTGATGTAAAAGCGAAACATTTCTACACTGTATTTTTATGTGTGATGAGAAATGGATTCTTTTTGACAATAGCAAGCATACAGCATGATGGTTGGATAAAGATGAAGTGCCAAAACACAGTACAAAACCAAATATTCATCAAAAAAAAAAAAAAAGCTAATGGTGTCTGTTTGGTGGTCCAGTGCTGGTATTATGCTCTACAGCTTCATGAAACCTGGTCAGTCAATTACAGTGATGTCTACTGCAACCAGCTGGATGAAATGATGAGGATGCTTGCGATTAAGCAGCCAAGATTGGTCAATAGAGACAGGCCAATCCTCTTGCAAGACAATGCCCAACCGCATGTCACACAAACAACGTGGCTCAAACTACAGCAGCTGGACTTGGAAACTCTCTGTCATCCACCAGACCTTGCACCAACTGACTGACATTTCTTCCAGGCTTTGGACCACATCTTGCAGGGAAAAATATTCAATTCTCAAAAAGCTGTGGAAAACACCTTTCACGATTTCATCGCCACTCACTCTCCAGGCGTCTTCACTGCTGACGTAAACAAGCTACTGTTGAAATGGCAAAACTGTCAATAGTTTAGGCGCGTACTTTGATTAATTATACTGATTCTTGTTTGAGATATAATAAACTATACTTTTGGTTTGACATTTCATGTTTAATAATAACATTGCTAATCTAATCCATACCAAGGCATTAATGATTGATAGTGGCCTATATTTTCCCTCACATTTAATGTTTGCATTATAAGGGCTTTTTATGCCTTAGTTTAAAGTGGTGGTGGGAATTTTAGGCCCATATCATGTAGACATCTGCATATAACCAGTCTTTTTCTCACAGCTATAATTCTGCATTGACATTTTATTTACTTCCTGCAATTTTCTCTAAGTGCATCACCTTTGTCTATATACAGTATTTAAAATAACACATCCTGATGTATCTTTCAAATATTTGTAGATGCTAATCCCAGATTTACTATGGAGCTTATTTATAAATACACATCTTTTTCTTCCTCTCTTAATCCCTTTGGTTTATTCTTCCTTTGTTTACTCTTTTGGGGGCCTTTTTGCCATTTGACGAGATTAGATATTTTTGAGAAATTTGAAGATAATAGGAACTGCAGGAAGCCTTTCACCTGAGTCATGCTTCAGCATAAAGTCCCCATTCTATCCCAAAACTCATCTATGTATTTAGTTTTCAAATATATTATAGCCTTTTGGTTACAGTGCCACTGAAAATGGACAGCATTCATTCCTTTATCCAATGTGTTCTAAACACAGTGGCACTGTACTATTTTTCTAATACAGTAGCTATATTTTGGAATAAAAAGAAGGTAGATTATTTGTTGAATAAAAAAGTAAATACTGAAATGCAATTTATTGCCATATCATGCTATATTATTCACATATTTTAGATACTCAGAGGATGATATGGGATAAATATAATTAAAACCAAGGAAATATAAAATGATTTCTTAGGAATTGCATTCTAGAATAATAATTGAATGCTTATCCCATGCTAAAAGAGTTGGGACTATTATCTGTAGAACTAAGATTTGGGGAAAAGAAGTGGTGAGATTAGCTCACTGGTTGACAGGCCAGAGGCGGTGCCTTTTAGTTTCAGTGAGGCCACGGTGACACCAGGGATGCCCTGGTCTCCTGACAGGAGAATTAAGCTTTCATTTGCAAATATTCTCAAAAGGAATAAATGTTACAAAATCAAAGGCGCTATTATATCTTCTCCTTTTGTAACACACATGAGAATTCTCTTACTGGAGCAGACCCAAGGATTACCTCTCGCAGTACTCTACGTATGGGAAGGAGAAACCATCTGTGGAAGATTCCAGTGTGCACCACCAGTACAGAAACTGAAAAGTTTTCTTTAGTAACCTTTTGTGAGTCAGATATACAATTAAAATTTCTTAAAACTTCATATATTTGTGGATTTCACCAGATGTTATAATCAAAACAGAAAATAGTCGCCAAAAAAAAAAATAGCTTTTAAAAAAAAGGCTGCTAGGAGAAATACCCAAATTACTCTTTTTCTATTATGAAATTATCATGCAGCCATTTTTTTCTTGTAAATAATCCAACCACTTCAAAGAGAATGTACCCTCCAGATAATAGCAAATAAAAAATTCAGGGACAGAAAGTAAGCTTATAGCCACTGTAATTTTCTAGAACTGTCATGCACCCTGTCGCAGCTGGTTTTGTTGGTGCTGCTGAGGTGTGTCCTCCTGGGCCCATCCACTTAGTATTTATGAGCATTAAATAAAGATTAAAGGAGGAAGGTGGGAGTGAAAGTAAATCTAAGTGAATATAAGAGTTTGATGAAATTTTAAAAATATTGTGTGAATGTCACACAATTTAGACCAATGGCAATTTTCATATTGGTCATTTATGTTTA
Source organism: Cheirogaleus medius (assembly GCA_008086735.1). Taxonomy (NCBI): domain Eukaryota; kingdom Metazoa; phylum Chordata; class Mammalia; order Primates; family Cheirogaleidae; genus Cheirogaleus; species Cheirogaleus medius. The sequence continues at coordinate 1,733,827 of VBSM01003176.1, read as the reverse complement.
TAAACTTGGGCATATAAATGAAAGAGAATCCTGCAGGAGAAGAAAAAAAAAATCTCTATCCCAATGAATGATAAGGCAAAAACAAATAATAATTGCTTACACTTTGATGGTTTGTAGTTTATATTATGATTAATGTGATCTCATTTTTTAAGTCTTTTTCTTAGCAATTCCCAAATACAGGAAGATAGGTTCTATTACAAAACTGTTAAATGACTGAATCAGGACTCCAAGCTATGTTTTCTGACTCTAAGACCTGTATTTAAATTTCTATGGCATTCTTTGGAAATACAGGACTCGGGGAAGTTGATATATTTAATTGAAAGTAAGCTGGGAACATTTTGGCAAAGCAGTGAATGTTTTAGCAGAGTATTATGTTTTGAAAAATGTATCTGTAAGACTCCCTTAAAACTCCCTATCACCTGCAAGCCATCTGAAGTTCACTAGAAGTCTATCTTTTCCAACTAGTTTCCTTATGTAGGAATTTTAAAAAGTGACCAGAAGAGCATCACATTTTACTTTCGAGAAATTTGAGGTTCTCTTGAAAACATAATCTATTCCCCGTTAACAAGTACATATCTCACTATAATGCAGGGTGTGAGACTAGGTAGAGTGATTTTAGATGTAGTTATTTTTCCTATTTCCTTATGCCTCAGGATCATTTTTCCCAATACCTTGTGTAATTCCTATGAATGATTTTCAAGGAATCCTTTGGCATGTACAATTATTTATCATCAATTATTTGTAAATGGAAGTGCTAGAGGATGAGACAGAATATAGACAGCTAATCTTGAGGCTGCTCTGAATGACAGGCAGAGAGGCAACATAGACATTTCTGAAGGAGCAAAATGTCAGTCTGCAAAATTGCCTTTGCTGGTTTGATATTGGTCCTCACTGTTCAGAAACGAAGATGGAAAACATTTGCAAGGCATTCTGGTAAAATTGGCAGCAGCTTCTTCACTATATAGAATTAATTAATATATACATGCATACTTTTAAAAATCAATGGAAATTATTTAAAACTTAACATGTTTTTTAAAAAGTCTTGCTATTACAAGAGCATTTCTGAAGTCAATATTCATGCCTCTACAAATCTACATCTAGCCACTGAAAATCCAAATATAATTCTCTTTGAAAATAAAGTTTCCTATCTGCTGGTCCTTAGGAGTAATTGCTGGTTTCAGTTTGAATTATTGAAATGATATCCAGGACCCAAAAATAAGATGCATGAAAATACTTTCATTGCTGCTGTCAGTAAGCTGATTCACTTTGAATTTGCCTCAAGTTGTCTTACAGAACACCTGTCCAAGCTCATTCCAATTCCCCCTTTGATGCTTTGCTATGCTCCTCTTCTTGCAAACAAATAGGATGTCTAAGTCTAACATAAGGAATAGAAGTTTGAAGTGAGGTCTGCTAAGTGATAGACTTTTGTGGTATGTATCCTAAGATGTTTGTTCATTTGTTGAGTGTGAAAGACTTGGTTGGGAAGGGAGAATACCATTTAATAAGCATCTATCAGAGGTATTATTTTCTTCACCTTTAAAATGAAGAAACATAATGTTCTTCTGGACAGAGAAGTCCAGAGCTCTGTTTGACATCACTTTCAGAGGCAAACTCTGTTGCTATTGCTCTCCAAAGAGAACATCACATGTAGCAAAAACCACTGAGCTTCAGTGACTGTTGATAATTTATTAGTCTTTTGTTTGCCAAGATATAAAAATAAAAATAATGAAAAACACATATATTTATATGTTTGTATGACAGTGCTGACACTTCATTTCTTTGCATCATTTTTCTAATATTAGAGGAGCTCATTGTATTGTCTCCATAACTGCTGAAATTTAGTTTGCTTAATAAAATCAAGTTTAGAAGTAGTAGACTATTGTAAAAAGAAAACTGGACTTTAAGTAGAAGATCTGGACCCAAGTCTCAGATTCATCACTTTTGCTTGTAGTAATGCCAAATAAGTCATTGAACTTCTTTGGGGCTCAGATCGTTCACCCTTGGGAGAAAGAGTATGGACTTCTAGCTTTTGCAGCAACAGTGAACATGGCCAACATTTAGATAGTGTTGGTGAGTTTTGGGAAATGCTGAGGAGGGTGAATCTTTAGAGATAATAAAGTTATTTTTCTATGCAATCCCCAATTATGACGGTATCTGAATACTCTTAGCATCTCTAATTCTATCCCTAAAGAATGGCTTTGAAGAGGAGGAACTACCAAAAGAATGGATCCTTCTGTATATTGTTTAGAATCAGATCACAACTAAGATTAAATTATAAGGAAACAGGATCCTTAGAAACTTAATAGTCAGTGAAGCCTTGTATGTACTGAATAGAACCCCCCATCCAAGCTTGGATGACTATGAGTCTCTACCTGGGACCAGGATGCTGATTTCATACCAGTGAATGTCTGTCCAATACTCACTTGGAAGAGTATAGACATCTATCTCACCATGAGAGTGAATTTGAAATGAAAATAGATTATTAGGCTTTTTCACAACGGGTTTGCTGCCAGAACACAGGTGCCACGAAAACCACCCATAAAAGCCAAAATGGGGAAGGAAAAGACTCACATCAACATGGTCATCATCGGACTTGTCATTTAGGCAAGTCCTCCACTACTGGCCATCTGATCTACAAATGTGGTGGGATCGACAAAAGAACCATCGAAAAATTTGAGAAGGAGGCCACTGAAATGGGAAAGGGCTCCTTCAGGTATGCCTGGGTCTTGGATAAACTGAAAGCTGAGCATGAGCGTGGTATCACTATTGATATGTCCCTGTGGAAATTTGAGACCAGCAAATATTATGTGACTATTATTGATGCCCCA
>VBSM01003176.1:1697186-1730899 GCA_008086735.1 Cheirogaleus medius | reverse complement strand
ATGCACCATGAAGCTTTGAGTGAAGCTCTTCCAGGGGACAACGTGAGCTTCAACGTCAAGAACGTGTCTGTCAAAGATGTTCATCATGGCAGCGTCACTGGTGACAGCAAAAATGACCCACCAATGGAAGCAGCAGGCTTCACTGCTCAGGTGATTATCCTGAACCATCCAGGCCAAATTAGCGCTGGCTACGCTCCTGTACTGAATTGTCACACTGCTCACATTGCCTGCAAGTTTGCTGAGCTGAAGGAAAAGATTGATCGCCGCTCTGGAAAGAAGCTGGAGGATGGTCCTAAATTCTTGAAATCTGGTGATGCTGCCATCGTCAATATGGTTCCTGGCAAGCCCATGTGTGTCGAGAGCTTCTCAGACTATCCTCCTCTGGGTCGTTTAGCTGTTCGTGATGTGAGACAGACAGTTGCTGTGGGTGTCATCAAAGTAGTGGACAAGAAGGCTGCTGGAGCTGGCAATGTCACCAAATCTGCCCAGAAAGCTCAGAAGGCTAAATGAATATTATCCCTAATGCCTGCCACCCCACTCTTAATCAGTGGTAGAAGAACAGTCTCAGAACTGTTTGTTTCAATTGGCCATTTAAGTTTAATAGTAAAAGACTGGTTGTTAATAACAATGCATCGTAAAACCTTCAAAAGGAAAGGAGAATGTGTTGTGGACCACTTTTGTTTCTTTTTGTGTGGCAATTTTAAGTTATTAGTTTTTAAAATCAGTACTTTTTAATGGAAACAACTTGACCAAAAATCTGTCACAGAATTTTGAGACCCATTAAAACAAAGTTTAATGAGAAAAAAAAAAAGAAAGGTCAGCTTCAGTGCATTACAATGTCTTTTCTAGGTTCAAATATTTTTGCAAGATCAAGAAGATGCAAAAGCAAAGCACAAGTCTCTAAACCAAAATTTGGAAAGTATGTCTTGTAGCCAGACATTCATTTTGCCTGTGTCTTAGGCAAACTACCTTAGACTCTAAGACAAACTACCTTAGACTACTTCTAAGACAAACTACCTTAGACTGGGTAATTTATCAACACTAGAAATTTATTGCTCACAGTTCTGGCTGCTGGGAAGTCCAATTGAGGCACCAGCAGATTCGGTATATGGGGAAACCTCACTCTCTGCATCACAGATGGTGACTTCTCGCTGCACCCTCCTGTGGTGGAAGGGGGTAAACAAGCTCTCTCAGGCCTCTTATGTTAAGAGCACCCATCCCACTCATGGGGGCAGAGCCCTCAGAAGCACATCACCTCCCAAATGTCCCAAATCTTAATATGATTGCATTGGGGTTTAAGTTTCAAAATATGAATTATGGGGGGGACACAAAAATTTACATTGCAGCAGCCTGTTTATGTCACTTCCTCTAAATCCTAACCACTGCCCCACCCACCCATTTTAGCCTCTCCCTTCTCTGCCTTCTCAGGTGTCTACAATCTGGTTGTCTGTTAACTACATATGTGCTAACCATCTCCAGTTTTCACTTCAGGATATAATCAAGAAAATAATGCATAATATTTATTGTAAAATAATACTGAAATTTAAATTATATCCATATTATATTTTTAGACAAATTGAGAATTGTGGGACCATGTAATTAGAGGCAACATCTTCTTTATCTCTGGATACTCAAAGTATATACAGTGCTGGCTACAATAGTAGCCACGCTAATATCTGCCAAAGAAATACATGAAATAAGCCCTTTGTTGTGGAAAGAACTTGGTCTTTACTTAAACAATCCTTAGGGTGTAATCAAGAAAATAATACATAATGTTGAAAATCAATACTGAAATCTAAATTATGTCCATAATAATTTTTTAGGCAAGTTGGGAATTGTGGGACCATGTAATTAGTAGTGAGTTCATGAAATTATATTTTAACTGCTTTTCTTTGAAATTATAGGTTTTTCTGAGAGTTTAGTTGCTGTTATTGCTCTGTTTTGATTAGTTTGTTGTTAGTGAATTTGCAAGCTAAAGTTTTTAATTTAAGAATAATTTTTATATAAATGTAACAGATTTACCACATGGTGTCCACAAGACCTATACCTCTGAGCTACTTGATTCTCTCCAAATGAAATATTGAGGTCAAATTCCTTTTTAGTGCTTACATTTGTTTTCTAGGGCTGATGTCACAAAGTACCTAAACAACGGGTGGCCTAAACAATGGAAATATATTATCTCACACTTCTGGAGGCTAGAAAATTGACATCAAGATGACTGCAGGGTTGGTCCCCTGCTGTAGACTGAATTTTTTGTCTCCCAAAATTCATATGTTAAAAGCCTAACACCCAATGTGATGATATTAGGAGGTTGGGCCTTTGGAAGGTGAACGATCATGAGGGCGGAGCCCTCATGAATGGGATTAGTGCCCTTATAAAAAGACCACAGAGAGCTCCCTCTCCCCTTCTTCCATGTGAGGACACAGTGAGAAGACTGATGTCTATGAAACAAGAAGCAGGCTCTCAGTAGATATAGACTCTACTGGTGCCTTCATCTTGTACTTCCTGTGAGCAAAAATTTCTATTGTTTCTAAGCCACCCAGTTTATGTTATGTCCTTTTAGCAACATGAATGGACTAAGACATTTCTTCTGGGGCTGTTCCATGCCTCTCTCCTAGTTTCTAGTGGTTTGCTAGCAATCTTTGGCATTCCTTGGTTTGTAGATACGCCACTCCAATCTGCCTTCATATTCACATGGAATTCTTTCTGTGTGCCTATCTCTGAGTCCAAATTTCCCCTTTTTATAAAGACACAAGTCCTATTAAATTAGGGCCCATCTTGATGAGCTCATCCTGACTTATTCCATTTGCAGTGATCCTATTTTCAAATAAAGTCACATTCTGAGATACAGGAGGGTTATGGTTAGAACTTCAACATACAAATTTTTGGAAGACATTATTCAACCCATAACAGTGCTCATTTATTAAAATAAAGCCAAAGAAAAGAAAATTTTAAAGCCTAAAGATTGTATTTATATCTCTCTACAAACTAAAAACAATGGTTTGAGGTTGTGACCTCTTAGCATATTATAGGAAGAAGATCTGACTTTTCATATCAAGTTGATGACTTGAAATCACAACTATATTTATGCACTCATCTTTTCTTTCTTCAAAGAGATATAATTTGCACATTATATTTTGTTACTGTATATATCATGTGTATATTCAACCATTGATTCAGTAGACATTTATTGAACACCCAGTGCTAAGCATTGCTCTGGGAACTGCAGAGAGTATTGTTAGGTCTATCTCAATATCCCCTGATCCTCAGTTCCCAGTGTCAAGAGTGACTACTGGTACTGAGTTGAGCCAATCACAGAGTGCTCACAAGTGCAAAGCAATCCCACACAAACAGTTTATTACAGAAAAGGAAAAAAAATGATTCAAAGTGAAAGAAGGAAACTGCCCAAAGTGAAAATACATTCCAGGGGGAGGAACAGGTCAGTCTCTACGAGTGGAGAAAGACCTTGAGGACTCACAGGTGGTTTCCTTTTATTGACCTGGTCCAGGAGAGGCCTTATAGGAGGTGTGGGATAGTAGCAGATAGTTACCAGGTGCTCTGCATTTTCCTGCAGTCCCTTCCCCTGATTGGTCCCCAGCTCCTCCACCCCTAGAACCACCCTTCTGGCCTACACCCACCACCCACAGATTTGATCCCTACCTAACAGTGTCAGGAACTGAATAAGACTCTACCCCTGTGCTATGGAGTTTATAATCTAGTGGGGGAGAGAGATTAATCAAATTATCATACCATTAAATGTAAATGATTATCTGGACAATGATGTAAAATAAACTAGGGATTGGTGCTACGTGGAGGTATAAAAGGGGAATTGAAGCTACTGGGATTGCTCAGCTGATGAAGCCCACCCTGAAGAGATGATGTTTGAACTGAGATCCATCCGAAGGTGGCATTGGAGTTGGCGAAGAGGGAAGCCAGCATTCCAGGCAATCGGAACAACAGGTACAGCAGCCCAGGATATTAACGGAATGTGCTTGTTTGAGAAGCCAAAAGAGAAAAGAAGATAAAATTGAGGGTTTTTGAGTGCAAAGAGCTAGAGTGAGCAGAGTGGGAAATGAGATGAAAGAGGAAAGAGGGTCTTGATTTTAGGAGGATGGAAAAGCATTTTTTCCAGTAGACATTTGGCCTGACCACATTTGTATTTAAAAACAATTCCATTGATTGCAATGTTGAGAATGGATTAGAAACAGGCTTGGGTGATTGGCTGAGAGATGTCAGCTGGACTGGGCTACAGTGGTGATGGGGTTATTGGTGGAAACCATCACTTTCAGTGGGTAATTCAGTAGGTGAAATGAACATGGTATTGTGACTGAGTGGGCGTGGGGAGTAAGGTAAGAGAATCGTAAGAGATGAGTCTCACTTTCTTGTGTACATAAATGAGAGGGGAAACACTGGAAGAAGACCATAATTTTATACTTGAAAATGTTGGCTTGGATGTGGCTTCATGCTATCCCAATGCACATAGTGAGTGAGCAATTGTATATTCCCATCTGGAGCTCAAAGGAGGTCTTGGTGAGACACATGCATTCTGAGGTTATCTGTGTATAGTTGATGGAGCTCTGTATATGGACAAGTTGTCATCTTTGAAGAAAAAATAAAATGAAATAATAAGAGTACCAAAAAATAATCTTTGAGACACTCCAACATTTAGTTCCTAAGCAAAAGCACATATTTGAACAGGTTGAGTGGTAAGAAAAAAACTACAAGCCTCTGTACTCAATGAAGCTGAGAGAAGATAGTGGTTTAGGAGGGAAGGGGAAGCCAGATGTTGCGGAGAAGTCCAGTGGAATGAGAACTAGAGGATCCAGTAAACTGAGTGTTGTGGAGCTTCTTGGTGGCCTAAAAGTCGCTGTTTGGTGGAATAATAGGTGAGAAAGCCAGAACAAAGTAGGCTGAAGAGGGACTGGGAAGTACAAAAATGAATGAAGCAAGAATAGGTTCACTGAGCAAACAATTGAGACAACATAGGAGGTTGTGATAAGAAGTGGGGATGCTTGAATTACAGATTTCGGAGCTAGAGAAAATGTAATGACAATGAAATGTAGTAAAGATATCCTATAAAGATGTAAGATGGATTAAGTAGATGCAATGGACAGAAAAAGGTTATTAAAAACAATGAGGTAAATAATAGAAAGCATGTTCCTAGGTGAGTGGCCTGCATCCTCTAGAACAGACAGATCCACAACCGGCCCGAAGACCATGAGCAATGGAGAGGAGGTCTGGGAGGTCAGAGGTGACAGCACGGAGGAGGCAGACAGGTGTGGTGCAAGGTGGCCTGAGCATCACGAGAGTGGGTTTTCTACAAGGGGTCAGGAAGTTCAGGCACAGCAACGGAAAGTCAGGCCTCAGTTCCACCCCCAGAGCTGGGTCACCGGGACTGGGGAGAGAAGCAGCGACTCCTTGAGGAGGCTGCAGGGGAGGTGGCAGCCCAGGCAGTGCAGTGAAGGCACAGAGGGGGACAGAAGTCTTGGGGGGAAAGAGATTTTAGAGGACTTTTAACATTGTGGAATGGATTCCAGAAAGCACAGTGGAAAGATTTCAAGGGTTGTCAGGCACGTGCCTGGGTTAAGGTCAGGCAGGTACAGAACCGGAGAGTGGAATGGTGGTGTACGTGTGAGAGGGTGAATGCCTGAGGGTGGGCTTCACTGAAGGTAGTGCATGATGAAGACAGGACCGCCAAGCACAGGGACGTCAGCACGGGGACTGCAAGTGGCTGGAGAATGTGCCCCGCTCAGCAGGGACGGGAATGGTCCCGGAGTCAGACGGCACCTTGGTGTGATGTGGGTGATTCAGGTTCAGTTCAGCCGGGTGCAGCTCACGTGTCTAAGGAGCCACTGCATTTTTCAGATAGTTTTGTAGATACGACTTCATTCATATAACTCATGAAAAAAAGAGGGGCGAGGTGACACAAAGTCAAATCAAATATTAATTCCGTGCGAAGCAATTCCAAAATAGTCATTTTATACTACACAGTTAGAATAATTAATTAAGGGCTTGAATTATTCATTATTTTTAGCTGGTTTTGTATCCTGTAGTTATAGCCTAGAGCTGTACTTTAACAAAAAGCAACAATATTTACCTATTTGAAGTGGCTATCAGAAATGGAAGTATGAGATGGTAATTTTTTAAGAATCTTGGAAAATAGCCTTGTAAAACAGCAGACTTTTAACACACACACACACACACACACACACAAAGAAACAACTGCTGAGAAAGCTAGTTATTAACATTCCATTAGTAAGATTCTTTTTTTTGTTGTTGTTTTATAATAAGTAATTAGCCAACTACATTAGGCAATAATGAGAGCTAGTAATCACTTTTTTATTACAGAAATTAGAATGGATGCATTTTGAAACAACACTTCATGCATATGTTGTATAATGAATACGCAAAAGTATAAATTGCTTAAGCAAAAGGTATAAGTTTAGGTGTTCCTCCCACCAAAAGTAAAGATGACTAATGAGTAAAGATGGACTCCAAAGCAGAGCTATTTTTCTTAACTTAAGGAACTACCTTCTGTTTGTATTCCTGAAGGATTGCATTTACAAGGTGGACTGACTTTGTATGCTTTGGGGTAGTAGTATTCTGAACAGGATGCATTTCATTTTCATAATACTTAACCATCAGGCATACAACAGAAAGTATTGTCTCCCAAGGTATTCGTGCAGTATCTTGGATCACTTAAGTTATTTGCTGCATATTTGAGAAACCCACAACTAAATGCAGAGTTTCAAACATCTGCATGAGTGTAGATTGCTCCCAATTGTGCAATTTGATGAATCCTAAACTGTCCTAGCCAATTTTTGCACTCCTCTGAAGATCTTAAAGAGGCAACCTTTTGTAGGAAGTAAAATGTTTAACTTCACATTCTATGACATTAGATAATTCACATTCTATGAAATTAGATAATTGCAATGTGATCCTTTCAAGCATTGGAAGGTATGGCTTGAATGTTTGTGCTTATTACTCATTTTCCTGATACTCCAACAAATATTACACACTTAGAGAAATTAAGAGACTCCTAGAGTCCCACGCACAAACCACGTGTCAGTGATGTTTCTGCCCTTCGTTGCTAAAGGAGTCAGGATGTGAAGATCTTCACTGTGAATTGTACTGTGGGTCCCGTCTTCATTCCCTAGGCTTTAAATACCATCTATATGCTAATGCCTTCCAAATTTATATCTCTCACACCACCCTCCTCCCTGAGCTCGAGACTTATGCACAAAATCAGTATTAACAGCTCCCTTCAGAAATCTCATCAGCATCTTGATGTTGGCCTGACCAGCCCTTCCTAGCCCCAGCCTTTGCCATCTCAGTGAAAGGAGATGCTGATGAGAAAATCCCAGAAGCCTCTTCCGTTTCCCTGACCCCCACTGCCCATGGAAACCCTCGGGAATCATCCAGTGGTATGTATTTTAGAGTTAGAAATGAGGTCCTGTAATTGCCAGCTTTAAGATCTGTCCTAAATGTAATTTCTCACCACAGCCCAAAACACCAACACCTCCCCCTTCCACCATGGCAGTCGCCTCTTGGCTGGCTTTTCTATTGACCACACGGCAGAATATTCTGTGTCCTAAAATATGAATCCAGTCGCTCCACTGGTCACAATTCTCTGGTGGCTTCCCATTACCCTCAGGATGAAACTCTGACCCCTCTCCTGGCCCCCGCCCATCTCTCTGCCCAGGGCTCCTTCTGCTCTGCCCACTGCACCCAGCCAGGCTTGTGAGTCTGCTGACAGCCTCCAAGCTCTTACCTTTACCTTTTTCTCTGCCTGGAAGGCTTTTCCCCTCTGCAATTATCACATCTGTTCATCATTCAGCTTCCTGCTTAAACGTCATCTGCTCAGAGAAGCCATCCTCAACCATCCTACCTAGGAGAGTCCACGGTTCACCTCTGCCACAGCTACGACTCCGCTTGCTTTCCTTCAACACACAAATCACTGTGTGAAATTATTTGTTTGCCCATTTATTTCCTTCCCACCAGAATGGGGGCAGGAGGAGCATGGCTTTGCTCACTAACTGTATCCTTAGTACATGCACAGAAGAGTAGAGTTCAATAAATATTTGTTGAATGGAAAAAAAATAACATACTTCTCAGTTTATCTAAAGATGATCAATGAACTTACCTCCCCGATATAAGGAAACCTGATTTGTTGTATTGCCCTTACTTTCTGTATCCTGTTCTACCCCCAAAACTATACTAGTCATATTATTTTCATAGTGTTATAATATTTACATTCCATTTTATAACTTGAGTCTCACTGTTGTTCAGACATAATTCTATATCTGTATGGATTCAATGTTCGACACTGTTTCTTTACCATAGCTTCCTCATCCATCTCTTGTTTGAAGTTTATTACTTAATAATTTTTTAAAGAATTGCTCATGAGAGTTAAAGTCCCAGAGATCTTGTTTTTCGGGAAGTACATATCCTCTTGCTGTGCGGCAGTTTTTGCGGGCATGGTAATTATTGGGCCTAGCTTCCTTCCCTGTGGACTTCGCAGACACTCATCCACATCTCCTGGTACTGATCTATGAATACACATAAAAATCTTTGCTCTTAATTTTCAACACATTCCCTGTAATATTCTTAATTTTTATCAACTTGTGCAAGTATTCTATAGATTTAATTATCTCTTTTAAAGACACCTTTCTCTTATATCATCAATTTTTTCAATGTCATCTATAATTTCCAGTTGTATTTTTTGTCTTTGATTATTATTGTGTCTTTACTAACATTATCAGCCTTTTGTCCATTTCAACTTTATTTTGTTCATTTTCCTCAAGTTTGTCCTAGATGCCTCTGGCTACATTTTCAGTAAAGCTATTTTACCTCATGCTGATTTTCACATGACTTCATTTCTATGATAAACTTTTTTCTTCCATTTCTTTCACTAGATCTACCAGCTCCCTTTTTATCTACTTCTATTGTCTTTCTACATCTTACCTGAGTGCTTCCATACTCCCTTGGGGCTCCCGTTACTTGCAGGGCATATGGTCATACATTTCATCTGCTTTGTGGTATTTCTTATTTGATGTATATTCTTTCTCTGGCCTTCTGTTTGCCGTGGGTTTTTTGTTTGTTTGTTTGTTTGTTCATTTGTTTGTTTGTTTTGTTAATTTGGGCAGCATCTTTGCATAGATCTCATGTTCTTCCTTTCTGGTGTTTACTCACCACTGCACCAGCTGTTTGCACAAGGTGAGTGTGGGGAAGGGACAAAGGTAGTAACCCAGGACAGAGTTTGCATTTGGCCCTGACGTCTTCCACATTCTCACGTGTGCTTTGCCCCACACACAGTCTGCCCTGGGCTAGCAGGATGATTTCCTGTGAAGCTGTGTGAGATATACAATATGAGTTTCTCTTGTACTGACTGAGCTTTTACTCCTCTTCAGTTGGCAAAAAGCAGTAACTTCAGGAACATGCACCACGCACAAGTTTTTCTCCACTTGGCCATGTGGACGGTCTGGCTTTGGCAAAAGTGCCCAGCTGTCATTTCTCCATGAGCCATTTCTTCCTGCCACTCCTTGTTGCCCTACTGGGCACAGGGAGCTTGGTCCACAGACCACAGAAATGAACCTAGTTGTTCTAAGCTGGGTTGTCCTGTTTTTCCCCTTATGATGCCACCTAATTAGAAGAGTTCTTTTCTCTACCAGCTCTGCCTGACGTCCCCATGGGCTGTGGCCGTCTCTGTGCCCCTGCACCAACCTGCTCTGCTCTCAGCATCTTTCATGAATACCATATAGTAATGTGTTATTCACACATTTCTACATAAAGACAGAGTTTCTTTTTATGTAACAGTTTTATTAGAATATAATCCACCAGTTTTAATTATACCATTTAGTGGTGTTTAGTATATTCACAGAGTTGTGCAACTATCACCACGATAAATTTTAGAGCAGTTTCATCAACCCAAAAAGAACCCCCCTACCCATTAATAGTCATTTCCTATTTCTTTCTAACTCCTCAGCCCTAAGCAACCACTAATCTACTTTCTGTATCTGTGGATTTGTCTATTCCAGACATTGCAAATAAATAGAATCATACAATATGTGGCCTTTTGTGTCTGGCTTCTATTACTTAGAAAAATGTTTTCAAAGTTTATCCATGCTATAGCATGTATCAGTATTATTATTTATTAGCATGTATAAGTATTTATTTCTTTTTATTGCTGAATAATATTTCATTGTATGACTATACCACATTTTGTTTATTATCAATTGATGGACAATTGGGTTGTTATCACTTTTTGGCTATTATTAGTAATGCTTCTATGACAATTTGTATACAAGTATTTCTGTGTATGTATGCTTTTATTTTCTTGTTTTAATAATTTTTAATTTTTGAGCTAATCTCTGTATCATTCCAATTTTAGTATATGTGCTGCTGACCCAAGCACTGGATGTATGCTTTTAATTTTCTTGGGTATATATCAAGGAGTTGAATTTCTGGGTTACATTGTAACTATATGTTTAATATTTTGAAGAACTGCCAGACTGTTTTCCAAAGCAGCTGGACCATTTTACATATCCGCCAACAGTGTATGAAGGTTCCAACTTCTTCATACCCTTGTCAACATGTGTTACTGCTCATCTCTTTTATTCTGGCTATCCTAGTAAATGTGAAGTGGTAACTTGTGGTTTTGATTTTCATTTTGCTGATGACAATGATGTTGAGCCTCTTTTCATGTGTTTATTGGCCATTTGTATATACTATATGCAGGTCTTTCTGTTTAGATCCTTTGCCCACATTTTAATAATAATTGGGTTATTAGTCTTTTTATTATTGAGTTATAAGAGTTCTTTATGTGTCCTAGCTATAAGTCCTTTATCAGATATATGGTTTTCAAAAATGTTCTCTCTTTCTGTGGGTTGCTGTTTCACATTCTTAATGGTATCTTTTGAAGCACAAATATTTTAATTTTGATGTTGTCCACTGTACCTTTTTATCATTTTGTTTCCTGTGCTTTGTGTCATGTCTAAGAAATCATTGCCTAATTCAAAGATATAAAGATTTATACCTATGCTTTCATCTAGGGATTTAGTCATTTTAGCTGTTACATTTATGTCTTTAATCTACTTGAATTAATTTTTATACATGATATGAGGTAGGAAGTCCAACTTTATTCTTTTGTATGTGTATATTCAGTTGTACAGCTCCATTTGTTGAAAACACTATTCTTTCTCCATTGAATTGTTTGGCACTCTGGTTGAAAATCAATTAAACATAAATGTGAGGGTTTATTTCTGTTTCATTAATCTATATGTTTATCCTTATGCCAGTACCACACTTTCTTGGTTACTGTAGCTTTGCAGTTTTTGAAATTGGAAAGTATGAGTCCTCCAAATTGTGTTTTTCTTTTTTAAGATTGTTTTGGCTATTCTGAGTCCCTTGAATTTTCAGATTTTCAGATGAAATTTAAAATCAGCTTGTCAATTTCTACAGAGAAACTAGATGGGGATTAAATAGGGGTTGCATTGAATCGTAGATCAATTTGGGGAGTATTATCATCTAAACCATATCAAGTCATCTGATCCATGAATATGTGATGTCTTTTCATTTATTCAGGTCTTTAATTTCTTTCAATAAAGTTTTATAGTTTTCAGAGTATAGGTTGGTGCCCTTTTTGTTATATTTATTCCTAAATATTTTACTCCTTTTGATGTTCTTATAAATGGAATTTTTTCTTAAAAACTGTTTAGATTGTTCATTGCAAATGTATAGAAATACAATGGGTTATTTTATATTGATCTTTTATCTTGTAAACTTGCTCATTTGTTAGTTATAATAGTTTTTTTAGTGGATTTCTTATGATGCTTTACATACAAGATCATGTTATCTGTAAATAGAGAGTTTTACTTCTTCTTTACAATCTGAATGTCTTTTATCTATTTTTTCTTGCCTAATTGCTATGGCTAGAACCTCCAGAAAAATGTTAGATTTAAATGATAAACACAGATATCCTTGTCTTGTTCCTGATCGTAGGGGGAAAGCAGCCTTTCATCATTAAGTATGATGTTAGCTGTGGCTATTTTCTAGGTGCCCCTGATCAAGTTGAAGAAATTCCCTTCTATTCTTAACTTACTGAGTGTTTTTAACATTAAAAGATATTAAATTTGGTCAAGTGTTTTTCCCACATTTATTGAAATGGTCATGTGGTTTTAGCTCTATGTCTTTAATGTGCTATATTAAATTCATTGATTTTCAGATGGTAAACCAATCTGGTAAATTCGTCTTATTCATGAGGCATAATTCTTTTTGTATATTCCTGGATTTGATTGGCTAACATTTCACTAAAGTTTTTTGTGCCACAATTCACAAGAGGCATAAGTCCGTGGGTTTTTCTGGTAATGTCTTTTTCTACTTTTATCACAAGGGGAATACTAGCCTCAAAGAATGAATTGGGGAATCTTCTCTTCTATTTTATGAAAGAGTTTGTTTTGTAGAATCTACCAATGAAGCCTGGGCTTTTCTTTTTGACTTTTTAAAAAATTATATTAATTAAATCTCCTTATTTGTTTAAAGATTATTAAGATATTCTGTTCTTTCCTTAGTCAGTTTTAGTAGTTTGTGACTTTCTAGGAATTTTTCCTTTGCATCTTGTTTAATTTGTTGACATACATTTGTTTTAGGATTCCCTTATACTCTTTTTTATTTCTGTAAAAGTCCATAGCAATTCATCATATTTTATTCCTGATTTTAGTAATTTGAGTCTTTTTGTTGATCTTTTCAGACAACTAATTTTGGTTTTGTTGATTGTCTCAATGGTTTTCTATTCTCTGTTTTGTTTATCTCTCTTTTGTTTATCTCTACTCTAATTTTTATTTCCTCCTTATTCTTGCTTAGAGTTTAGATTGTTCCTCTTTTTTCAATATCTTCAGGTGCTGTTTGCATATCTTTTTCCACACTGTCACATTCAGTCAATTTGCATCTTTGAATCTAAAGTGTATCTTCTTTGAACAGTAGGTAGTCAGATCTTGTTGGGGGTTTTTTTTCTTCTTTTTTTTTTTTTTTTTTTTTTTTTTTTTTTTTTGTCTGGTCTGACAATTTCTGCTTTCAGTTTGAATTGTTTAAACTATTAACATTTGATGTTCTTGTTGATATATTTGGAATTATATTTGCCATTTTGTTTTCCGTTTTCTGTGTCTCATGTTTTTTGTTTCTCAATTCTTCTCTTAATGCTTTCATTGCATTAAGTGAATATTTTTGAGTGTTTAGTTTTTAATTTCTAATTTTCTTTGTTGGCTTTCATTGGTTTCAAGTAGCGAAGAGAAGCAGAGAGGTCATTACTCTCCAATTTTAAACCAGAAGTTCTCTATCTGGGTCTTTGTGCAGCAAATATTTCACAATACTTTGCTATTCTCAAGGTAGATATGTGTGATTTTCATCACAAATCCTTCTCTCCTGGACATCTTTTCAGTTTGGTTCAGTGACCAAGTCATGGGGTACTACTAGTAAGAAAATCTGGGTTTTTATCTAGTTCTGTTATTAACTCATTGAATGATCATGGGATAGTCAGGTACTCTTTGGATTGATTTTCTAAAATGTAAAATGAGAGAACTGAATTTGATTTTATTTAGTGTCCCTTTTTAGCACCAGTATGCTAAAATTCCAAGAATACAATGATTATATGGTACTAAATACATAACCACATGAACCAGGCAAAGTCAGACATCTTGCCTCTTAGAATAGGCAATCGTATCTACATCTGAGACATTCTGGGGCATAGGACTTAACTCTAGTAAATTAATTATTTGGTCCATATCACTGACCAAAAACCAGCAGATTATCCCCTTATATGTGAGTGACTATGGTTTGGAGATAGGAGGAAATGCAGACTTTGAAGTGATTATGACTGTAAGCTAGTCCAAAATGCCTTATTAGAGTAAGAGCTTTATGTGAAGTTCTGTATCCATGTCCAGTGATTTGTTTAAAGATATTTTGTTAGCAAATCCATTTTCCATTGCATGTCTACAGTATGCATACCTCTCAAGGGTGGCTTATGTGCTATAACAAGAAGACACAATCCCTGCTCTAATAGGCTCCATTTTAAAATGAAAGGATAAACACAGAGTGGCATCTTTAATTATTAATGACAATTGAAGGGAGACTTAGCACAAATAATCCCAAAGACATTTCTATTTGGCTTGGAATTTTAATATGGCTTTTGACAGATCTATTTACCTAATTATATTTTATCTAGGATAGCATTAAAATGAGCCTCTGTTTGCTAAGCACTTACCAACAGAGTGGCTGAAGACAAGGCTAAAAATTGTGTTGGTTACAGCAGGAAGCTGGTCTAAGAATTTTTTTAAAAAACATATTTTGTGAATTATCCATAACAAGGAAAACCCTCATGCAAATAATCAACAATTGAATATACATAAAACACAGATGACAAAAAACAAGCAAGCTTCTCGATAACTGAGCACAGCTGGACGAGAATGCGTAGAGATGCTGCAGGAGATTCGTGGGATGACTGGAGCTAAGATGATTAGTCTGCAAAGGCTTCGTGCTGATGCCCTCCTGCAGCACATTTCTTTAACATCTCTAAAAATGTTCCTGGTCCAGCTGTTTCATGGCACAACGTAGGCCTTTATGACCTCCCTTTTTTTCTCTTATTCATTCTCTTTGTTACCATTATCGAGGAGTGGGTCTTAGACAACTGAATGTTCTACTTACTTAATGATCAAAATCATAGAGATATTTTCAATAATTTCATGGATTAAAAAATCCAGAAATGTCTTAAAATTTGTATTTCCAGGCTTAGTCACTGAGTGTCAGTCCTACTCAATAGTTCTTGCTTAGTCTCACTCTGATACCCTGGTAGTATTTGCCATTAAGTTATAAATCATATCCTCCTGTTTATAATTCTAGTTGGGGGAACATCAGTGTCCCCCTAATTTCATCTTCATAGCTACTTTTGTAAGAAATTGTCTGAATGAAACACCTACACTTTTTCATGATCGTGTATTATATTGAATGGTTTTAGGCTTTAGTCCTCCTTTGGAACAACTTCTCAACTTACCTTCCTGTTTCATGAATACCTGTTTAATTTCATATTCTGCATTTTAGATTCCCTTAGAGCCAACTAAATATGTTCTTATTGACCATCAACGAAAAAGATATTTACCAATAGAAAATATTTGATTTAACATATGTATCCAAACTATACATTTGAAGGCGTAGAATTTCCACTTTTAAGCTGTTCGATAACAAACAACCTATGCCGGAATTCCCCCCAAATATGTTCCACAAAATATTATTTACATGGAATTTTAAGAGATATTTTGTCAAAATAAGTTTGTAAAAGACCATGTAAAATAAACTGAAACAAGCTTTCTTATTTTAGGACTTCTCAGAGCTCTGCATAAGCTAATGTACTGTATGAATCTTGAATAAAGGAAGATGTTACAATGCAACATCCCAACATTTTCAATGCACATATAGCAAGACTAGTATTCTGAGAAATACCCTTTGGGTGATGTTCTAGCATAAATTTTTAAAGGTGAAGAGATAAATATTTGAGCTGTAAAGACTATATCTTGTTTCCTACTTTCATTTCTAGGTAGTACAAAAACTACTCATCAAAATTTTAACATTAAAACAAATAGATCAAGAATTTCTATCTAAACTGAAAAATATGGTAATAACACAAAGAAGTTATTTAAGTCTTAAGTGCACTAATTACACTTCATGTAACATTATGTTGCTATTTAATACAAGTTCTTTTGTGATATTTCTAACTCTATCCGGGTAATATAGCTATAACTTGTCTTTCTACTTAGACCAAAGAAAATTAAACTAATGATAAGTTAGAAAGGCATATAAATAATGTATAGTGTGTTCCTTTAGAAAATATTGACCATATACTTTTGCCAATTAGATTGTTGTTATAGTGCACAGAGCACTTAATTTCATAAGACATTTTACATCACTGGTGTAACTTGAGTAGGTTTGGCAAAAGGAACATGCAAATTCTGACAATATAATTCCATCACTTTCCCTTATGGCTGCTGACCAACCAAGAAGTAGATCCAAGAGTCAATTGGGAAATTCAATGCAATACCAGTTTCATTACTAGGTCAATTAGCATAGTTTTGGCTAAAGGAGTAGAAATCACTAAATAAAACTGGCTTAAATATAAGGTCATTTATCATCTCACATAACAAGAATTTCACAGATAGGCCTGCTCCAGGATTTCAGGGCTCTGGAACTACTCAGTTATTCTCCCAGCTTCTGTCCTCTGTGTATTGGCTTCATCCTTGGGTTGGAAGTAACAGGGCGTGTTAGTTGCAGATATGATGTCTAGACGCAAAAACATTCAGAGGAAAAAGACTCCACTCTTACTTAGGTGAAAGCAAATCTTTCCTGGAAGCTCTTAATGACTTCCTCTTACATTTTATTGGCCAGAATGGGGTCACATGCTCATACTTAAAGCTAGCAATGGAAATGGTTTTGCCATGATTGGTTTAGACAAATCAAAATATCCTGGAGCTAGAGACAAAGTTCGCTTGTCTTCAGCTATGTGGGAGTAATAGTTTTTATGGGATGGGCAAAGGAGAGCAGAGAATGAATATTGAATATAGCAACTAAGAGTGTCCTCTCTGTTACCCAACAGATAGGGTCCCTGATAAAGTCAAACAGCACTTTCTTCTTGTTTCTCTCCACATTGAATTTATCCACCTTAGTCACAGGCAAAGAAGATGGAAGATGGTAAGTTTGCTGAAGCTCACCCTCTTACCTGCCTACCACATGCAAAAGCAGCCAGTGTGAAACTCCAGGTCTTCCTACAAAGCCGTGTGCTAGGCAGCAGGAGAAAGAGGGAGAGATCTGGAAGTAAGAAGAAGAGTAATAGAGAGAGAATTTTGCTCTTAGCAATTCTATAAGTCATTTCTCAGGGAAGAGTAAGTAAAAGGATGGAAAGAATGGTAGACATTCACTTCCCAAGACATGTTGTTAAAATATCCTGTTTCATTGGTAGAAACTCCAGAACGAAAGATGAGGTTTTTCTTTGTAGGTCAAGGATGAGAAATAGGGGGGAAGGCAAACTAGTTTTAGGTGCCATCAGAAATCTTACAGGCATTCATCTTCTAATCATTTAGTAAATTGTAGTTGTTATCATGTAGGGAGCTAGGTATTAGGAAGAAGACATGGCCCCAGCCCTAAAGGGATTCTAAACTGTATCTCCAATGTGATATAAGAATTATAATACATGAGAGACACATTCTAGTTGTTTTGTCAACAAAGCATTGTACAGAAAAAAAAAAAAAGAGAGCAAGAGATATTTTTCCCTATTCAGGAGTTTCAAAATAACTTCACTAAATAAATGAAATTAGTGCAGGATTTGGGAAGATGTATATAGGTTGTCATTAGGCAGGCTCCAGGAAGAAAAGAATTTCAGGCAAAGAAAAAACCCTGAGTTTAGGCTCAGGTGCATGAGAGCAGAGACTGTATTCAGGAAGCTGGGGGTGAACTTTTGTGGTTCAAAGACGGTGTCTGCAGTGGACGTGTTACTGAAGCAGAAAATCCACCAGAAAGTGAGATTGAGGTCGGGGTATAATGGGTTTTACATAGTGCTCAATATTATAATTAAGGCAGAATACTGTTTTCCTCTCTCCTGTGTGATCTTTGTAGTTTCCTCTTTCAGAGGAAATTATACACAATATGATATATGCAGTAAGAGAAAACATTTAACAGGCCTTAGCCATGGGCACTTGAGGATAGGGACAAAAGAAATAGAAAACATAAATTCTTTACAAAATGAATATATAGTATATGCCAAAATTAAGATAATAATATATAACATAATGAAGCAACAGTGCCATTGCTTGTGGCATTTTTAAACTTCATTTTTTGAGCCTAATTTTGACTGTCCTCCCAAATGTCAAATTCAATCTTTCTGTCATCAAATATTTATTATATGCTAGGTGCTAGATAAAAATCTCCATCACTGAGGGCAGATTTGATATTGGGAACCCTCCCAAAAGTTATTTGTATCAAAGTCAGCTGAATGAGGTGGCTGATCAGGATAAGGAATGTCATTATAAACTAAAATCCAAGTGCAATATGAAATGAGATTTTTTTTTTGACCTGTACACTGTGAAGCATAAAATGAGAAGTGTAAACTTAAAGCAATTTAAAAAGAGAATTACAAAGCATTTAAAGCAAAGGCAGCATCACTTAAAAAAAAGTGCCTCACTTCCCACTAAGACTTCTTTGAAGGACATGCCTCATTTGGATGTCTAAATTTCCCTACGCTTGTTACCACAAGCCTTAGTACATCATTATCACACCTCAGCTTAGCAAGTTCTATAGCATATGGAAGGGACAAAATTGCTTCACCAGTTTGGAGGAGACTGAAATCGTTGTGGGCTACAATGATCAGAAAAGGTCTTTAAAAGGATTTGTGCCCAGCATGGACCTTCAAAGCAAATGCAGTCATGTGCTGCATAGTGATGCTTTGGTCAACAACAGGCCACATAGTGATTCCAAAAGATTATAATATTGTATTTTCACTGTACTGTTTCTATGTTTAGATATATTTAGATACACAAATACTTACCACGGTGTTTCAATTGCCTACGCAGGGGTCCTCAAACTTTTTAACAAGGGGCCAGTTCACTGTCCCTCAGACCGTCGGAGGGCCGGACTATAGTTTTAAAAAAACTATGAACAAATTCCTATGCACACTGCACATATCTTATTTTGAAGTAAAAAAACAAATGGGCAAAAACACCCGCATGTGGCCCACCGGCTGTAGTTTGAGGATGCCTGGCCTACAGTATTCAGTAGAGTAGCACTCTGTACATGTTTGTAGCCTAGGAGCCATAGTCTATACCACATAGTCTAGGGGTGTAGTAGGCTATACCATATAGGTTTCTGTAAGTGCATTCTATGATGTTCCCACAATGACATTGCCTAATGCGACACATTTCTTAGAAATTTGTCATTCATATCCATGTCATTAAGTGACATATGGCCATATTGAAGAACAAAACATTATATACAGAGTTTGGGTTGTGTGCTCTATTTAATATCGCCTCAAATAAGAGTTCCGGATTGGAAGACCTAAGATTTGTAAAAAGAGTTCTCAAATATTAATATAGAAAATATTATATATAATTATAGTATTATATATGATTAGTATTTATTAATACATATTTACTTTTCATAAACATATATTTTCATATTAAATGGTTATACAGACTGTGTCAACCTCTATGAAGTTTTATCAACTTGTACTTTTCAAGTAAAATGTGTAAATTACTCTTCACTTCTCAAAACCATTACTCACTTTGTATAGGAAAAATAACTTTTTGGAAGCAATAGCAATAATAATAATAAATAGCTTAATTGAAATAAAACCTAATAAAGCAACAAAGGAAGTGCTGCCAATGGAATAATAATGAACAAGAGAAAAATCTTGTGACTGTGAAAATTAGATTTTAAAATGGCTTTAGAAGAAAAGTCACATTCCTAGAATTATTTGAGAGAAAGAGGCCAGAATTTAAAAGGAAAAAAAACAAAACACACACACCCTTTACGGAGTGAGATTTCAGTTCTTGGTTTTACTTAGCAAGGATTAGCCAGCATGAAATCTGTGCCCAAGGAAATGTGACCTCTTGCCCGGCAGACAGTCCAGTGTTTTTCAGCCTCGATCCCGATTCTGCTCTTAGAGCACGGGGTGTACACAGCACAGCCTTGTGTTTTATATTTATGGAAATGTAGCCGGAAAACCTGGGTAATGGCTGCTCTGCCCTTGGACCTGCGGGTAGCACCATCCCAGGTCAGCACAGACTGGTCCTCAGGCAAGAGGTTAGAAACTGCGTGCTCTGTGCTGGGCAGAGGCTCCACTCCTGTTCTTCTAGAGAGTCTTACTGAGTTGTTTCTACCAATCGTAGAGATAGAGATTTGCTAACCTTGGAGACAGTAATATATTTTAGCTCTTAAAAGGTGAGAACGACATGAAACAAAAGATGGCCCTGGCTTTCCTCTGTGGCTGCCATGGGGATTCTCTACCTGGTTCTGGGAGGAACACGTCTAGTTTCCGTTCCCTCCACTTAGCTCCCACTTCTCAGCCTACTCTGAGGATGCCGGCTGGGGGCCAATTACTGCCATTTAGAGAAGTGGGTGTTTTAGTGTGAATACTTGTCTGCAAAAATTGCAGGGAGACCCTGCCTCGTCTCACAGGAACCCTCCGTTGTTAACACTCAGTAATCTGCCACAGGGCTCTCCATACAACAGTGAGACCAGTCGTGTTCTTTCCCCTCGTTGCCTGGACTTAATTTCCTTGGCTCATTTATATGTCTGTCTTTTTAAGTTTTAGAGAGAATATGAATTCAAGTTCCTCCGTGGCTCACAGCAGCTTTCCCTGGGTTCTTAACACTCTAAGACAATAGGACAATAGTGCCATTGCTTGTGGCAAACTTTCTGAATTATTTGGGTTTGTTACCAGTCAATTTTAGTTGAATTATGATCTAGTCTAGTTCTAGATTGGGCATCTAGGTCTTTAAAAATACCAGAAGTACTAGGCCGGGCGCGGTGGCTCACGCCTGTAATCCTAGCACTCTGGGAGGCCGAGGCGGGTGGATAGCTCAAGGTCAGGAGTTCGAAACCAGCCTGACCAAGAGCGAGACCCCGTCTCAAAAAAAAAAAAAAAAAAAAAAATACCAGAAGTACTTACTTGGAAATCTGCCAGATCTATAAAGCCATCTAATAATATTATACTACTTAGGTTTGTATTTTTCATATATTACGGTCAGTCTGTTTTCGTAAATTGATAACATAACTGGTTCTCTAAAAGCCACATGGTGTGTGGTTGCAAAACACCTGTTAGCCATGACAACCATGGCGATGTCTACTTGAATAGGGTATTTCCGCAGAGAAGTGCGTAGAATCACACTGGAAATTCTATTCTTCTCTCTGGTCCTCCTTGGACCAGTGAGAGTTTACTCCACAATTCCACAAATCCTATCAAATTACTCTCCTCCTAAAACCTTGCAAAGACTTCACATTGCATCCAGGATAAAATTCGGCTTTTATCATAATGGCCGAGACCTTCAAGGTACTTGAAGCACGCTGAGCATGACCTTCAGGGTGCTTACCCACTGTCCTGCCTCAGTTTCTTCAACTCGCCACTTCCCACACTGAGCTTTGTGCACAGTTTACTTTTCTCTGTTCTTGGAATCGTATACTACCAAGCATCGGAATACTGTCTCACCTCATAATCTGGTTATACCTGGAGGCAGAACAGAAATCCAGACCTGCAATTTCCTCTTGTTCCTGTGCTCCTGCTTTCCAGCAGCTTCTCCTCAGTCATAATGATGAGCAATTCAGTACTATGCTTGATTAATTAGTTGCAACATAAAAAAATGAATTTTCTAAATATGAGATCATTCATTTTGTTTGCAAATAAGGATAATTTGACTTCTTCCTTTCTAATATGGATAACCTATATTTCTTTCTTTTGTCTAATTGCTCTGGCCGGGACTTCTAGTACTATGTTGAATAAAAGTGGTGAAAGTGAGCATCCTTGTTTTGTTACAGATCTTAGGGGAAAGATTTTCAGCTTTTCCCCATTCATTACAATACTAGCTATGTATTTGTCGTGCGTGGCCTTTATTGTGCATAGGTATGTTCCTTCTATATCCAATTTGTTGAGAGTTTTTTTATCATGAAGGATGTTGAATTTTATCAAATACTTTTTCAGCATCTATTGAAATGATCATATGGTTTTTGTCCTTCATTCTGTTAATGTGATGTATCATGTTTATTTATTTGCATATGTTAAACTATTCCTGTATCCTTGGGATGAATCCTGCTTGATTATGATGAATGGATTATGAATGATCTTTTTTAATGTGTTGTTGAATTTGGTTTACTAGTATTTTGTTGAGGATTTTTGCATCTAGGTTCATCAGAGATATTGGCCTATAGTTTTCCTTTTTTGTTGCATCTTTTTCTGGTTTTGGTATCAGGGTAATTATGGCCTCATTGGATGAATTTGTAAGTATTCTCTCCTCTGTGATTTTTTGGAATAGTTTGAGTAAGACTTGTATTAGTTCTTCTTTAAATGTTTGGTAGAATTCAGCAGTGAAGCCATCAGGTCCTGGGCTTCTTTGATGGGAGACTTGTTATTACTGCTTCTATCTCTTTATTCATTATTGATCTCTTCAGGCTTTTTTTCTGTTTCTTAATGGTCAATCTTGGTAGGTTTTATGTGTCTATTAATTCATTATTTCTTCTAGGTTTTCTAATGTATTGGCATATAGTTGCTTATTGTAGTCACTAATGATCTTTTGAATTTCTTTGGTATCACTTGTAATGTAACTTTTTTCATCTCTGATTTTATTTATTTGGATCTTCTTTCTGTTTTTCTTAGTCTGACTAAAGGTTTGTCAATTTAAAGACTCCACCAAAAAACTATTAGAATTGCTAAATAAATTCAGCAAAGTTGCAGGAAACAAAATCAGCATACAAAAATCAGTAGCATTTCTATGTGCCAACAAAGAACAATCTGAAAAGAAACCAGGAGAACAATCTCATTTACAATAGCTACAAAAGAATAAAATGTCTAGTTATAAACTTAAAGAAGTGAAAGATCACTGCAATGAAAACTATAAAATATTGATGAACGAAATTGAAGAGGACACAAAGAAATGGAAAGATATACTGTGCTCATGGATTGGAAGAATCAATATTGTTAATATGTCCTTACTACCCAAAGAAATCTGTAGATTCAGTGCAATCCCTTTCAAAATACCAATAACATTCTTCATAGAAATAGAAAACCTAATCCTAAAATTTATATGGAAGCACAAAAGACCCAGAATCACCAAAGCAATCCTGAGAAAAAGAAGAAAGCTGAAGGTACCACATTACCTGACTTCAAATTATACTGCATAGCTATTGTAACCAAAACATCATGATACTGTCATAAAACAGACACATAGACCAATGGAACAGAACAGAGAATCCAGAAATAAGTCCACCCATTTACAGTCAACTTATTTTTGACAAAGATGTCAAGAATGTACATTGTGGAAAGAATGGTCTCTTCAACAAACAGTGATGGGAATACTGAATATCCACAAGCAGAAGATTGAAACTAGACCCTTATCTCTTACCATATACAAAACTCAAATCAATATGTTTTAAGTGTAAGACCTGAAGCTATGAAACTACTAGAAGAAAACATTGGGGAAATGTTTCAGAACATTTGTCAGGGCAAAGATTTCTTGGTGAGACCTCAAAAGCACAAGCAACCAAAACCAAAATGGGCAAATGGGATCACATCAAGCTATAAAGCTTCTGTACAGCAGAGGAAACAATCAAAGTGAAGAGACAACCTACAAAATGAGAGAAAATATTTGCAAACTATTCAACTGAAAAAGGATTAAAAAACAATATATAAGGAACTCAAACAACTCAATAGCAAAAAAACTAAATAATCTAATTTTAAAATGGGCAAAAGATCTGAATAGACATTTCCTAAAGGAGGTTATATAAATGGCCAACAGGTATATCAAAAAATGTTGAACCTCACTAATCATCAGAGAAATACAAATCAAAACCACAGCAAAATGTCATCTCACCATAGTTAAAATGGCTCTTTTCAAAATGACAAAAAATAACAGATATTGACAAAGATATGAAGAAAGGGAAATATTCATATACTGTTGGTGAGAATGTAAATTAGTACAGCCACCAAGAAAAACAGTATGGAGGTTTCTCCAAAAACTAAAAATATAACTGTCATATGATCCAGCCACACCACTGCTGATTATATATCCCAAAAAAAGGAAATCAGTATATTAAACAGAGAGATCTGCAGTTGTATGTTTATTTCAGCACTATTCACAATAGCCAAGATTTGGAATCAACCTAGGTGTCCATCAGTGGATGAATGGATAAAGAAAATGTGGTATAGCCACACAATGGAATACTATTCGGCCATAAAAAAGAGTGAGATCCTGTCATTTGCAACAACATGGATGGAACTGGAGGACATTATGTTAAGTGAAATAAACCAGGCATAGAAAAACAAATATTGCATGTTCTCACTCACATGTGGGACCTAAAAACTTGATCTCATGGAGGTATAAAGTAGAGTGATGGTTAATGGTAGTGAGAGGGGTTAGTTAATATGTACAAAAAGACAGTTAAATTGTAGGAAAAAGATCTAGCGTTCTACAGCACAACAGGACAATAGTTAATGATAATTTTTTGTAATTTCAAAATAACTAGAGGAGTGAGTTTGGAATGTTACCAACACGAAGAAATGATAAATGTTTGAGGTAATGGATATCCCAATTACCCTGAGTTGATCATTAGACATTATACAATAATATCAAAACATTACATGTACCCTGTAAATGTGTACAACTATTATGTACCCATAAATATTTAAAATTAAAAAATAATAGAAAATTAATTTTAAGTCTCCACTGTGTTCTTAGAGGACTTAGTCATTCTGTCCATCCATCCATCAACAAATAAAGTGCCTAGTACTTAAACTTAGAGTGACCACTTTTTTAGTAAGCACCTGCTACATACTCAAGATAAAATTTACTGGTCCCTGTGCGTATGTAGTTGAGTTTAGTGGATGAGACAGACCAACAGGCAGATAACTCTATGATGGAGGAATAAATCAAGATTTTTAGAAACATAAACGGCCCCTAATATACACTCGTTGGTAGACTCTCATTGCTATACCCCTAACACTTGCCAGTCATATAGGGAGTGCTCAAAACATGTTTGAGATTTATTCGTTAGTGATTCATTCACTTTTCTTTGTAAAAAAAAAGGAATTTAAGATTTTTGTGAGTGACTATAAATAACTTTGGACTGGGTATGTCTGGGACATTTACACCGACTCTCCTAGGGTACCTCAATTCTCCTCCAAGAGCCTCCATCTCTGTGTGATGTCCCAGGGCCTATCCATGTAGCCTCTTTCTGGAGGATACTGCAGGATATTCTGGACCTCTCTGCAGCTTTGTCGGCTGAGATCTCCAGGAAGGCAAAAGCAGGAGCTTCCAGGAGTCATAACATCCAGGCCCGAAAAGGGCATGGCATCACTTCTACAGCATTGTATTGGTCAAAGAAAGTCACAGGCCAGCCAAGATTCCAGGGAGAATAAATTAATTCCGTCTCTTATGCACATAGTAGAAAAGAAGTTGCTGGTGGCTCTTTGGCAACTGTCTACTACATTCCCTCCTCCTCACGCGACCTTATTCTTTCCATCTTTCCACAGACTGCCATGTGTGTATTTGCACTTATTCCCTATATTTATGTAAATTGGTTGATGTTAATGACACTTCCCTGTGTCTAATTCCTGTCTCCATCTTCCAATTCTCCCTACCCTCACCCGGCATCCTGGAATTAATCTCTGTGCTTCCACTATTACTTCTTTGTTTTGTAGTACAATTTAAGACCACAAAACATGTCGACAGAACACATCTCCTTTGTTAACAACATTAACACTCAAATGTGAAATTCCTTCCATCCTTCAAAACCCAGTTAAATCTGACTTCTCTAAAGTCTTTATTGACCGCCCCAAAGAAGATGGGGTTTCCCTTTTTCTAAAATTGGTAGTGATGTATTTCTGAAACTTCGATTCTGGTTTTGATTTTGGTTACAGATGTGCATGCTTTACCTTTCTAATAATATAGAAAACTCAAAGGCCGTCAGCAGGATCTACTCATTTTTTAATTTTATAAAGCACCAAGATGAGCCCATAACATAGAACAAGTTGTGGTTTTGCTGAGTTGGCAGGGGCTTGTGTAGAATGTCTTGGCTTTTAGATGAGGTTCCCAGTCAGCCCCGGGGGTTGGGGGGGGAGAAATGGTTCAGTGCTTATTTAGGACATCTTTACTTCCAGAATCCTACCACCCACTACTTGCAGCATGAACAGGCAGCTGCCTTTCTGGGACAAGCCCACTTGAGATACAATATTGATCTCATCAATATTGAGATACAATATTGATCTCTAGTATTGGTATGACGTGGCATATTTCAGATTCAGCTGTTTTTCCCTCTTCTTTGCAATTTCAGCAAGCACCAGTGCCATCTTAGGGATCACTTTTCCTCTCTGGCCTCAGTTTACCCATATTTAAATAACAAAGGCTTCTATTTATCGACAGCCTGTATTAGTGCCAGGCACAGTGCTAGGCATTAACGCTCATTCTCACAATAATATTAGGCGGTTCATTTTCTTTTATTTCTTCCTTTCAAATGAAGATTGGATACGGAAAGAAAAATAACGTACCCAAGCTCTCTTGGCAGAACTGGATTTAAACTCTTATCTACAAACCATCAGGGCCAGGTCAGATAAGCTCTAAATTCCTCCGTCTTTACGATGCATCTCCACCAGGGGTGTAAAATACAACCTGCTATTTGTCTCCCCTTTCCTAGACCAGCTTTTCTGCATCGTTTTCTTTCTTCTTTGTCTTTGCCTTCTTCAGCTACAGTTTCTCTTATCAGCGATTGGCTCCTTGGCCAGCAAATTTATTTTTGCTCTATATTGTATTCTGGTATGTTATACTACAATTTGTATAGAGAATGAGACACGTTATGGTTTGCTAATGAGAAAATCTACATTGCAGAGACAGAACCTATTTGTTCTGTTACTTGAAAGGTATATTAGAAGGCAGAATCCCTTCTTTGCTGTCTTCGGGGTGCTGAGGCAGGCTGGAGAGGTTCTGATGTAGCAGTCACATTTGGATTTTTGAGTCAAGGTCTTAGCTTGAACTCACACTGAGTTTTACTGGAAACCCCTGGCCTTGTTTTGCTTGGACATCTGTAAATGTGATTGAATGATGACTCATCTGAATCAGCGCTATGCTTTTATTCAATGCTTAAAAACAGTAAATGTGGATGTTGTAAAATATTTTCTTTCATAGTACTGCTCTCTATGGCAAATGATGAGTATTTCTAAACCTAATTCTTTAATACTTATTCTTACATAAACATCATTTAGTTTTAATTTTCAGAAAACTTTCAACTGGAACTTAATATAATTTTATCTTTCAGCACATTGGAAGCATGTTATTTTGGAAGGTCACAGCACTCACGGGTGTGGGTGGCCAAAGTAGAGGGTATGGACTTGGACTTAAAATCTGTGGGATCTTAGGAAATCTACTTTCTCCTTTAGTTTCATTTTTCTACGCTAAAAAAAGCTATAATAATATGGACTTCATAGGGTTCATGTTGAGGACAAAATTAGATAGTATGTCAAAGAGCTTGCCACATAATCAGTAGGCTCCTTCCTCTCACAGATATATTCTTCCATTTAGGATACGTCTCAGACAACCTCTTGCATGTTCTAGAATTTAATGCATACTTGCTGGTTTAATATAGATGGAAAATCTAATATTCATTTTGTATTCTGTTGGCATTCAAAAAAGTAGTCTTTCCCTTTTGTGTGTATTTTAGATAAGAAAAAAATAGTATCTTAACTAAGATTCTCTATTAAAAACATGCATCTGAATAAATGTTAAACATTATTTTGTAGAAATGTGAATGTAATCTGATGACATGTAAATGATAGCTCTCTAGTCATCTTTCATCCTCCAGAAATGAATAAACATGAAGGACCATGCCTTCTTACTGACCTTCTTATCTTTCAAACTTTAGAATAAGTGAAGGGAAAAGATCACTAAAATCAAAAGTTGTTTCAAATATTACTTTGATAGTTATGGTTTCAAATGCAGTTTTATCTTCTTGTATGGTTAAAACGTCCGATTTTGTTTTTAACTTGTTTGGAAGCAATATGTGACTGGTTGAATATTCTATCTAAATTAATCTATTCTAACAAAGAATGACAGAAGTTCCAGTCTACTAAGGAACAGCAAGAGCCAGGGTTTCCCCTTCCCCTTTTTGTGGTATGGGAGCTACCTCGACGAAGGCAGAATAAAAGAGTCAGACCTTGCTGGCAAACTTGTTTACGAGCGGCACTCAATTGTGGTGGGCATGTTCAGAATGGATTGATAAAGGTTCAAGGAAGGAGGTATATGCCCTTGGTAGGTCTTATTCTCCAGTTTTCAATCAAATGTGGACTACAGTATTTTTAAAGAAAAGCAGTTTCACAGTGCCCTCAAATCCTGGCTTGCAGAGAGAGAGCTTTCAAATCACCTCCTAGCTCAGCAGTTCCTGGAAAGATAGTAGTTTAACGATACCCTAGAAGTCAAGGGCCATCTGGGGAAGAAGTGCCACACTGAAAATTTAAAAAATAATCATTGCTGTATTATATAGTAAATATATAATTATCAAATATGCTTCAATATAACTATCAAATACTCTTTGGAGAAAGGAGTTTGAGAACACTGTCTTTATCCTTTGATATGGGCAGTTAGCCTAATTATTCAATGATCCATGTATATTTTTACTTCAATCATGATCCAAATATTTGATTATATTTGTATGCATTTCAATATCCTTAATGTAAAAGATTTTTCTTGATTCTTTATCTCGTTTACTCAACAAATATTTATTGAGTAATGACCATGGACTACATGAGTGAATAAGTAGAGGAGTCCCCGTGTGGGGACAGTATTCTAACAGGGAAAGAAAGACTGATGAATATTGAACACAAGAACATAATGTATGTACAATTCAGTAAACAAAGTAAATGACAGATTATAGAAGGAAAAATTAAATAATAGCAGGGTAAGGGGGCGAGGGAGCTTAGAAGTGTGGGGAATGGCTTATAATTTTAAACAGACTTGTGGGAATGGGCCTCATTGAGAAGATGACATTTATCAGAAACTTGGAAGAGGTGCAGGAATTCATCACATGACTATTTGCGTGAAGCACATCCCAGGTGGCGGGGGAAGCAGAGACTGAGGGCAAGTCTGCGTCTGAGACGATCCAGGGAGAGTAAGGAGGCCAGTGTTCCTCAAGTAAAGTTTGTACTTTATTCTTTCTTAAATTGGGCTATCCTTTTTCCTTTAGGGAAGTTTATTTTTGCAAAAATATTCAGTATTTGGTTTGCAAAACTAACATCTAACTCTTTTTAAAAAGTCCCTTACCTTGACGTAGGCACGCATCAGTTCTCTTAGGATGAAGCACAAATGACCGTGAAAGTGTTTAAATTAGAGAGTTCTTTCATTAGTAAAGAAAGAAAACTGTAATAATTTAAAAAGTAAAAGAACCAGTTAATGCGGGAATTGCCGCTTCCTAGACAGAAACCACATGTGCACTAGGTCTGCTTTCAGCTGCCCCTGCCCCAACCCATCTGATCCGCGTCCCGCCCCTCTGCTGCGTCTCAGCCACCGAGGCCCAAGGTGCTAATCGTCCTTTCTCTGCTCAGCTGGTTCTCAGAGAGGGGCTCCTCAGAGAGATCCTTTAGCACTAAGGCATAAGTGATTGATAGGACAGTATGTTTCTTCTTTGAAAAATAAGTGTCTCCTAGGAGAATTTCAGCTGGCTGTGGGTAAGAGGAGAGATTTTATATTTAAGTTGGGTCCCCTTCTCACAAAGCAAAGGGACACCTGTTCTCATGATGAAACCAGGTGCTCTGCTGGTATAAATTAGCATGTATTAATTATTCACACACAGGTACATATTAACCAATATATCTTGAGGAATATGCATATATTTTAAAGAAATCAGAATGTAAAACAAAATGATATTAGAGTCACCTGGCTCCTATAGAGCAAGGAGAATTTAATCAAACCACAGAATCTGAGGGAACATTCGAGGTCAGATGATGGGAAACAACTGGTTCACTATACTGATTTGGGGGGGAAAAGCAAGTTCAGGTGAGAAAGAGACTCGTGGCTTATACTATAACACATTGGGAAAGATTAATTTGAGATTGTATAGTAATAAAATAACTACTAAACACGACCTGTATGGAGTTCTAGTCTCACAGGGAATGTCCAAAACATCACTATTGCTTTTACCAGATAGTTGATAACAGTTCCCTAGCAAGTCAATGGGATAGTATATGCCTAGAATCTTTAATAACATGAAAGCCTTTTTAGGGTAAAAAATAGTCCTATGTCTCCAAACCCTCATGTGTATGTATGTAGTGGAGAGGAAACTAATTGAAGCAGAAGGTGGCTCGATTTTTAAAATGTAATCATTAATAGTTTCACATTGTGTTGATAGCATCCAACAGGGTTGCCTTCTGGGCAGCCACACAACTCGTTCCTACTGTTCTTGGAGAAAGAAAGAGGAGGAAATGAACATACGTTCACAAAACCTCTTAGCAAAATAACTGCTCTCTAGAAAAATATGGTCCACTCCCAAACTCACCCTTTCAACTTTCCGGTGTCAGTCCTGTAAAATGGCAGTCCTGTGATATTACTCAATGAGCTGACAGAATTAAAATATTTATATTCCGCACATGCATGCGTGGAGGAAAATCGCACCTTCAATTACAGTAGTTATGAAGTCTGAAGCAATTTTCCCAGCTAGCATTTGGCCATTCCGTTGAGATTGAAGGAACCTGGTACGATAATGATTCTTATTAATTCACCCTCTCTTCGTTTTAAAAGAATATTATAATTCCTTTGTGATGTAAATTGTTTGGGCAATATGATGGTGCAGTGCCTTGTGACTAAAGAGTCGACAAGCTAAAAGGACAAAGTATTCAGAAACAATAACTAACATTTACTGTTTGGCACTTTTTAAATGTTCTCTGTAAGATAATTTTTATTTCTGATTCACTTTTCTTTTTGCCTTTCCCAAAAGGGATTTAAGTTAATTACTTTTTCTAATGTGACTTTGATATTTTAGTCCACCCAAATCTTCCAAGGAATATGAAGGCAAAACATTATTCTAGTTCTTTTATTTTCCTAGAAACTCTGATATTAAATATGGGTGTCACACTGGAAAATTCCAGTTAAACAAGGCATAAAATTTACATTAGTAACATCCCATTAACCCATCATCTAGAAAGCTTTTGTTACATGATTTTCATCATTTATGAAATTATTTTGGTGTCTTTTCTGGTCCTTTTTGCCTGTAGGACTGAACCTTGTTATGCATTTATCTCCATCAAAATGTGCCTGCATTGGCCATTATTCCTTCAACATTCTTCTCTTCTCTTTTTCTGCAAAAGGATGAAATTAGTTTAGTTTAATAATAGTCACTTCTGATTACACTTTCTGTGGAAAACAGCTTGAGAGGCACATTATTTAATTAAAGAAAGTATTTGTCTTGCCCTTTAAAACCTTCATTTTATGTAACCTATTGCTTGTAGAACCAATTAGTCTTACATGTGAAAATTGTATTACTTTTAGCATAGCACTTTTACATGACATCAGGAAACTCCTCACCGTGCAAAAACCGTGTAGTTCTAACTATCAAGCAAGAGGTATTCTAAAGGATCACTGCTAAGTCAAAGTTTCAAGTTTGAAAAAAATACATGTATATATAATCCTACAAATGATGATTGGGATCTGAGGGCAACATCAAAAGCACAATAATTATAGCACTTTTGTTAATATAACTAGTAATAACAGTGTAGCTGGGAAAATAACCAAAAATCATATCACTGAAATAGTAGCCCTAAGCCGTATATTAGGGGAAAGGTCAGGAAGCAGAGGGCATCGGAGATTGGAGGTGGAAAAATGAGAGTAGTTCCTCATCTGTGTTGTGAAAACCCAGTCTACAGCCAGGGAACAACTGCAAATCCACTAATCAGAGAATATGATGCCCTTCTATGAAGTGCTATTAAAGAGCCCAATATCGATATTGATTTGGTTTCCTATTGCTGCCGCAATCAATTACCACAAGTTCAGTGGCTTAAATCAACCCAAACGTATTATCTTACAGTTCTGTAAATCACAAATCTGAGTTGATTCTACCGTTCTCTCTCTTCTGGGTCTTAGTGAGATGAAATCAAAGTGTTGACCCTCTGGGCTCTGGGAAGAATCTGCTTCCAAGCTCATTCAGGTTGCTAGTGCAATCTAGTTCCTTGTGCCTGTAAAACTGAGGCTCCGGTGTCCCTGTTGGCTGTCAACTGGGAGCCACTCTTACCTGTTACAGACCTGTTCTTGCATGTGGGCCCCTGACATTTCAGAGCCAGAATGCATGGACTCCTTCTCAAGCTTGGAATCTCATTGACTTTCTCTTCTTCCACATCCTTCTTTTGTTTCCAGCCAGAGAACACTCTCTGCTTTTAAGAACTCATGACATTCAACAAATCCACCCAGATAATCCAGAATAATCTCTCTATTTTAAGGACTGTAACCACTATTATTACTTCTGCAAAGGCCATTTTGCCATGGAATATAACATACTCACATGTTCCAGGGATTAGGATGTGGACATTTTTAAAAGGCCATTTATTCTGCTTATCACAAATACAGCATGTTTTCGGTGGTTTTTCAGGAGTTGAATCCATGAGTAGCTTGGAGACTCAAAATCACATGTACAAAAAATGGCTGCCGGGGCTCAGGGAGCTGCCTATGTCACAGAATAAAGCGCCATCCACTGGTGTCTCAGTTCAGAGCCAACCAGTACTCTCTTTCAACAGTTCTTAGTCTTATTTCCAACGATAGACCCCAGATATCATTTCCTTGTGCTTACGTATTTTCAGACTTTTGCTGCTGCTTTTTACTTTTACTTTCTTTCTTTTTTTTTTTTTTGGAGAAACAGGATCTCGTTCCATCACCCAGGCTGGAGGGCAGTGACGACGTGATCATTGCTCACTGTCACTGTAGCCTCAAACTCCTGGGCTCAAGCGATCCTCCCACCTCAGCCTCAGCCTCCAGAGTAGTTAAGATTACAGGCATGAGCCACTGCACCTGGCGAAAGGCTGCTGTATTGATAAACTGTATGGTGGCTTGTGCTTAATTTCTAGTGGGTTAGTGTTTTTATGCAAAAAAACAGAATGATCTGTTTCACTAACATTGGCTAAAGCAATAGTGTCTTAGATTATGTTAACAGAATTTCTCACTGAAACAAGGGGTTCATCTTCCATGTCATTTTTCCTTGGGGTAGGAATGTCTTCAGCATCTCAAGGGTTCCCACGGATGAGCAGCCGCCCTGCCTTGTAGAGACTCCGGGGCACAGGTGTACTGGGCTGGGGGAGTGCGAGTGGGGGAACATCCTGAGGATGAAGGATGAAGAAAGAACGTTACCAAAGTGAGGTTAAAGGTAGGAAAGAAGGGTGTAGGATGATCTGAGAGTGGTGTTTGGAACTAATTATTTTATTTATTAATTTTTATATACTCTGATATAAAATGAAAAATTGACAGAGCACATAAATCTAATAGAAATTCAAAGTAAAAAAAGGATTGGCAATTGGAATTATTATGGAAATCCAAGTCTTGAGCTAGAGCTTAAAAGACAATGGAGGTGGTTGGCACACAGTTTAGTTTCTGCTTAGAAACTCTTTTTCAAAAATCTCTTGAAAATTATTCAGGCACCAACTACTTGCTCTGAAAACTGACAATTAAAAGTTAAAAAATTAAGTATTTATCCTGGCTGAAAGAACTGTATTTTTCAGTAATCAAAATGATCAACTGATGAAGAAAAGCTCTTCTTTACAAAAATACTGCAGTTAGTAAATGTAGAAGAACAATTTTTAAAAAGTCACCATTCAGCAATGTTAATGAAATAACTGATCCGGGCAATGCTCATCAGTGATTAAACCCATTAGATGAAATATTGAAGAACTAGACAACAGAGGGACCAGGTTTTCATTATCATGAACACTACAAGTGGGAAAACTGGGAGGTTTT
>VBSM01003176.1:1675232-1687132 GCA_008086735.1 Cheirogaleus medius | reverse complement strand
GGAGTACTACTCAGCCATAAAAAATGATGAACTACCTATTGTTTTATCCTGGATGGAGCTGGAGCCCATTCTTCTAAGTGAAGTATCACAAAAATAGAAAAACAAACACCCATGTGCTCACCATTAAATTGGTACTAATTGATCAACATTAGTGTGCACATATGTGAAGTAACATTCATAGGGTGTTGGGCAGGTGGGAGGGGGAGAAGGAAATGGGTAAATCCACACTCTAATGTGTGTGGTGCATGCTATCTGGGGGATGGGCATGCTTGTTGGGTGGTACAAAGGCAATTTATGTAACCAAAGTGTTTGTACCTTCATAATACTCTGAAATAAAAATTTAAAAATAAATAAATATATAAAATAACAAGATCATGAGTCCCCAGTTACATCACTAGGCACACAGTATGACTACTTCATTGTATGTCTCTTGACTTCTTTTTGGTGATTCAAATAAACTTTCATAGTCTACTAAAAAAAAAAAGAAAAATAGTAAAAGGAATACAAAAAGAAATCACAAAATTTAGTTTGATGGCTTAGTTTGTGTTACTATCAACCTATAACTTCTCCAGAGTTAAGAATCCATAATTCTGATTCTATAATTGGAACAATACCAGAATTCTGTATTCTATTTGACATTAGTTTGACTTAAAGATTCCCTTAAGTCTCAGTCAATCAATTTAATTATGACTAAGAATTTCCCCCTAATTTAAAGTTTAATATTGGCCAGAGAACGGACACTAAAAAGCTATAACATGTGCTATAATTATGATCTATGGACATATGAAATTCAAATTTGATATCTTTAAAACAGGCATTTGGTGTTTATACTCCAAGATTTTCTTCTAATATTTTATCAGAGATATCAATGAGACTTCAAACCCAAATCACTGATATAAACAGCAAACTTGTTCAATAGATGGAGAACTCTAGGGTAAATAAAAATTGCTTAGAATTGTTTGTAAAGTGAAAAAATATGTGTTGAAAATACATTTCTAAAATCCAAATGGCCTAAGTGAACAGAATTTCCCATAATAATAAGAGTTAATGAATCTAGGTGGTTCCTTCAACCATCATTATAGTTTTATCAAGAAATAAGAAAGAATATCATTAGGTAAATATGCCCTTTAAGTAAAACTAAACAAATTTTAAAGGCGGAATTCCCTTCTAGTAAAAACTTCAGTAATTACTTACTTTTGGTGAAGAATATTCTAGTGCCAAAGGTTTTCTTTGTTTTCCCCATGCCTGGAGGGGAAGGTCAGTGGGGTAAGGGCTTCTGAGTCAACCTGCCTTCTCTCTGAAAGGCGTCAAGCACTCTGTAGCTTCATGGCTGTGACAATCCACTTAATCCTTTGGAGCCAAAGTTACTGAGTGGTTGTGTAAATTGTACATAATGCATGTAGAGTGCTTAGCATAGACCATGGCACATAGTAGGTGCCCAATAAATATTTATTGACTACATGAATACTTTTACTCTAAATAGAGTAGACCACCAGATTTACTAAACAAATTAGATTTGTAAAACTTCTCAACTTCTACCCTCTACGTATTTAGTGGAGGGAAGATGAGAGAGATTTGTATTATAAAATGACTGAAATACGTTATTTACTTTTGGAAATTTTTCTCCCAAGCTTTGGGTTTTGAGTTTGAGGATCTTAGATCCACAGGAATAAGCAACAGATAGCTCTTGTGATGTTGGCTGTGTCCTCACGGAGCCCAGGGAGGTGAAAAGGAGAGGAGTGAGAAAGGAGGGTGGGGAAGGTGCTGGGGAGATCTGACCAGTTGTCCTCCAGGCCAAGGCAAGTAACCAAATGCCTCCTTGGATTAAGCCCATCATTCACTTAGTTGAAGATAAAGCGTATTTCTATAGTAACAGAAATCTTACTAGTAAGAGAAGGGAGGAAGATTTCCTGAAAGAAGGCCTTTCTTCCTATTATGGTTTCTGATGTCTACTTTTAAGATGGGTGATCTTACAAAGGAGAAGGGACCCATTTGGGAAAAAAAATTGTTTCTTAAGTCATCAGTGAATGAAGAAGGAAAGTTGAAAGAAATGGCAGAAATGGGTGAGTGCAGTATATTTATCTCAGATATGAAGATGTTCTTCCCAGGTAGAGCACTAGGTGTACAAGTGCGTTCTAGAGCTTGGCTCACTGGTACTCATTTCCTGTGGAACTGCAGTCACTGCAGGGCCAGGTTATTGAAGCCCAAGGCTAATACAGATTTTAGGCAGCAGACAAAAGTAGATTTGAGTGCAGGTTGCCTTGTTTTATAGCTGGGTGGGGCTTGGGCATTTTACTCAGTATCTCTGAGCTTCAATTTCCTCATTTGTAAGATGAGCCTCATAGAGTTGTTGTAAGGAATCATGGATTATTGCATTCTTCCATTCTATGGCACACGGACATTTCACATTTTGATTGGGATGATTCTTAAAATAAATGGTACATCATTTTTCTTAGAGGTGCCACATAAAAGGATAGGGCATCATACAATAAATGGTATTTTAATTTGACAACATACATGAAGGAATGAAAAGCAAAGTATATCTTATAACATCTGGCATGTACTAAGCAACAACTGATCATTTCAGGGGTGGTGCTCAATGCTGTTGTGGTTACAGTGTTACTCCACATAGACAAGCATCGCTTTCCTCATAAATGCTCACCGATGCTCCTGTTCATATGAATGCCATCCAGAGTACATGTTGTGAAGGAGCAATTAAGTCTTACAAGTCCTAATTTCTCTGATCATCTAAAGTATCATAATTTTTAATGTAAAAGTAATAACAATGCCTAATAAAATAAAGCAATACATCTTTGGAGCATTTAACACCTTCAGTGGACTTGAAATCCTCCTACATCATAATAGTGCCATATTAATAAGTCAGTCCATGAATACTAAGCGTCTGTGTTGGGCTCAACATTTTACTAGACACAAATTTTCATTTTTTAAATATGACTTTCATATGATCTAATTTCACCACCAAAAACCGCACCATATGGCAAGTTCCCCATTTCCCATAAAATAATTGACTGCGGCTGTAGTGTGTCCAAGAGACCAAACTCTTTATGCTGAATTTTCCTCAAGATTTCTTCAGGACATCAGAACATGATGGAGATTTTTTCCAGGTGGCTGTCTACCAACTGGATATGAAATTGGATCAGCTGGAGGCAAGAACAGATGGGGCTGAGCAACAGATGGAAAGATCCCATTTAGGATATGCAGAATCACTCTGGCAAAATCAATCATGCCACAGGAGTTAGTTTCTGTTTGGTTAAAGAAAATGAACTCAAGTAGACAATCGAGTTACTGGGAAATTAATATGGGCTCATACTTTAGAAATAGTCTTGATTAAGTGTCAATAAGACAGATGAGCTAATGATGTTGCATTAAGAGACTTAAGATGTTGTGTGTGTCAACAGTAATAGCAGCTCTCTTTATTTAGGGCTTACTCCATACCACTCACTTCACGTACGCATCTCATTCAATCCTCACAAAGACCCTATGAGACCATTTTTCCCATGTTACAAATGATGAAACTGAAATGTTAAGTAAATCGATCAAAGTCATAGAACTCTAGGTCACAGAACCAAGATTAGAACTTGTCTGGCTGGCTGGAAAGCCCATGAAAATCAGGGCCACTCTACTGTAATACCTTCCAGTGTTAAATGATGTGTATATAAAAAAAAATTAGAAGAGCCTGTGGTCAATTTCAGGCATCCTGGGGTCCTTTCCACAGTAACAATTGGAACAGGCCTGCAATGGCCAGAGTGACCTGTGGGGCACCTGCCTGAATCCTGAGAAAAACACAGAGCACAAAGCAGCTGTGCCACATGGTCCCCAATAAAGCAGACGGTCGCAGGGGCCATGCTTAGAGCTCTGGCGAATCACGTGGAGTCCCTGTATAAATCTCACATCTGCTTTTCCCCTAGAAAGTCTCCCAGAATCCTCGAGCTGTAGTGATCCAGAAGTGGATCTCCATAGCAACCTTAGGCCAAGAGAGCCCAGGTACCCATTCTGGTCCAAGCACATGATGATGAATTTTGCTTCCACTTACGGTAGTCAACAAATCTGGGAACCTGAGGTTGTCAGCAACTTGGAGTACCCACTGTCTTTGTCCATTCAGGCTGCTGTAACAAAATACCATAATCTACGTGGCTTGTTAAACAACAGAAATTCATTCTCACAGCTCTGGAGGCTGGGAAGTCCAAGGTCAAGGCACTGGCAGATTTGGTGTCTGGTGATGGATGGTCCATTTTCTGGTTCATAGACAGTGCTTTCTAGCTTTGTCCTCTCATGGCAGAAGGGACAAATGAGTTTTCTAGGGCCTCTTTTATAAGGGCATCAATCCTATACATTAGGGTCCCACACTCACAAGCTACTCACCTCCCAACACTCCCCCCCACCCCCGCAAAATCATCACTTTGCATGCTAGGATTTCAACATATGGATGGGGGGGATTAAACATTCAGTCCATTACACTCATTTTCTTCAAAACTGAAGGCAAGCTGTAAAGGAGGAGAAATCACCTCAGACCAAGTATTTGCTCTGCCTTGATTTTGGAGCAAGAGTGGGAAATATAAGAGAATCATCATTAATTGATTACCTGCTATTTGCCAGGCACTGAGCAGACCATTTAACTGGTTGAAGGAACAAAAAGATAAGTGTAAGCAACAGATGGAAACACATGGGGCAGGAGCCGTGCTCCATGTGCATTTCTTCACTCCGTATAACACCCTCTCTTATTAGCAAGTTCC
Organism: Cheirogaleus medius; assembly: GCA_008086735.1. Lineage (NCBI taxonomy): Eukaryota > Metazoa > Chordata > Mammalia > Primates > Cheirogaleidae > Cheirogaleus > Cheirogaleus medius. Next base: position 1,682,378 of record VBSM01003176.1, on the reverse strand, counting down.
TACTGACTTCTGGGCTACTTTTACTCTTCAGCCAAATGTTTTAGAACCAGGTCCTGGTTATGAATAAGCAGAGTAAAAACTCATTTTCTAAGAAACATAGAAAAGATGGTGAGCATATCCCCTTAAAGAAGTAAATTTCTTTCTCTGCCTTATTTTCCTCAAACAAAGCAAGATTTTACCAATTCCATTACAGTAGCCTGGCTATCCATGTATAGATACCACAGAAATCTCCGAGCTTTCAAGGAGTTAGAGGAATTCTTATTAAGTATGAGAGTGAGTCATCTTTTCAGATGCAACTATGCCTGGTCATGTAAGAATAATAAATGTCTATTGGATATAAGCACTAATTGAAGCTGTATATGTTATATATTAAAGACATTAATTATAAGTTATCAGTAATTAACTGATTGCTTTAAAACAATAGTATTATGAATATATAAGACATAAGTTTCAGGTTGTAAAAGATTTTAACAATCTACAATTTTGCTTACATTCTAGGACACTAAAAATGATTATATGCTACTAACCATACCTTGAAAGCACAGTCTTACTGAAGAAACAGAACTTAACAGAACTAAAAGTATAATGAATTTTGTGACACATGATTTTTCATATTGTAATATTTCTGAAATTGGGATGCATCTTAGAATCAATGACATCTTATAATCACTTTTAGCCAGGTGGCAGCTGTGATGTAGAAGGCAAGGCTTGCATGCATGTGAACATCAAAATCTGCAAGATGCATGCCAGCATCTTGCAAGAAAATCCCAGAGACAATAGTGGACCATTCTTATCATCCCTGGGACACAGTTGTTTCAAAAGGAGATAGGTGAGATGTTGCGTTATATGTATTTAACATACTGAAAGCAAAATACAAAAGAAGTCTAGTTCTATGTCATTGCCAAGTGATTTAAGTGTCCAGCACCAAAGCGTTCTAGTTGCTTACTAGATTTAAGAAGAGTTACATCACCTTATCTCTTGATGGCATAGACTTGATATTTAAAAGGTGTTATTTTTAAAAGATGGACCTTAATGACTGTGAGTCAAAAAGTGATTCAAAGGGTCAGGCTCTACATAGAAATAAGTTGCAGAAATATCTTAACCAATTCATTTTGCTTATATTTTGTTTTTATGTATATGCCATAAATGACAAAAATAATCTATGTATAATCAAGTCTAAAAGAGTTCTTTCAGTAAACATAAAATTTTCAAGTGATAAAATGTATGTATTGAGGCAGTTTCTTTGTGAGAATTTTCTTATTTTTTTCCATAAAACAATTATAACTCCTGGCATCATAGATACAATGAAATAGGTACATAAAAAGATGCCAAGAATATGAGGAGATGGTATATAAATCCAGAGAGGCATGATACAATAGAAATTAGTGCCAATCTGGAAGGTAGGAGATAGAGATTGTTTGCTTAGTTCTATAATTAAGGAGCTGAATGACCTTGAGTGAGTCACTTAATCTCTCTAGACTTCCTCTGCAAAATAAGGAGCTGTGACAGAGGATTTCTGGGTACTGGAGAGAATTGGCACAAGGACACACTGAATCGGTCAGGAAAATAGAACTGACTCGAGATGTTCCAAAGGAGAAGGGACTTAATGTGGGGCATTGTGTGCTCATGAAAGTGATGGAAAGGCTGGAATAATTGAGGTTGTGGAAGGCCATTCATGCTAGTCTCTTGGCTTCTCCACTGGCCACCAAAGGATTAGATATTGCTTCTGCCTGCCCCCGCAGGTCAGGAATTGAAGGAAACTGCCACCACTGGTCACAGCTGCCTGCAGCATCTGTTGGTGGACTTCTAGAGGCTACTAAAAACCTTATAGGTCCCAAACCCTGCGTGTCTCCAGACCATTGCCTCCATATGCACTTCTTTTCTGCCTTCCAGATCTCATACAGGGGCTTCTCATTGGTCTCACCTAAAGCAAAACTCTACTGGCAAGGGATTCTGGGAAAGCAGTTCCCACGCGGCCAGCCCCTGTGCTGTGGAGAGAACAGAGAAAGAGGCAGGAGTGGTGCTGAGAGCCACAGACAGGTGTCTGGCACCCTAGCGGAGGAGCTAGAGACTGTGATGACAACACCGGTGAGCAAGAGGTAGAGGACAGGATGAAGACACATTCATTCAAAAGTCATGGAGAGGAAGGTGCACATCTGAAAGACGCTTCCAAGGAAGAATTGAAAGATTAGATATGGATTACTTTTTCCTTCCACACTAGCAAGTCAATATAATCTATAAATCAAGTGTCTTTAGCCCGTCTGCTAACTATCATGTTCTCTTCCCCTCACTTTCCTGTAACAGGGAACAATACACCTGCTCCCTCATAGTGCAAGAATAATGATTTGCCGGCCGAAGCTCCGTGAATCAGCCTTTGCAGTGAACATGCTATATTGTTTGGGGACTCAGCTAAATTTTTCCATAACTGCTTTAAAAGTGATTTCCATTTAAAGCTAGGTGGAACAAATTCCTGCTGCTGGCTAAATCTTCTTTTTCTTTTTCTAAGAACAGAATCTCATGAAAAGGGCTATTGCTCTTTTGTACTTTTCTGTGATGCATTTTGTGTTAGGGTCTATGAAGGAAGCCATCTAAAAATGCATCGAGTGTTGTAAAAATATCCTCGTAATTCTACCAGAATTCAACTTTTTAATAGCTGTCTTTCTTCTCCCTTTATGTCTGCTTTTCAATTATTTCTTCCCCTTTGGTTCACAGCCAGATTAATGTTTCTGGGTCTTTCACAGACACCTACATCGACTGAATGGATCCATCTCTTACCTTTGAGATCCTCATTAAACTCCGGCGGAGTTTGGGGACTGCATGAACTCAAACCCTAGATGTAGGGGGAAAATCACTTTCAACAGAAAACCTAATATAACCAGTAGTTGAACTTCTGACTATTTTTATGATAAATAAATATAATTGGCATCCTTTATGTCTTACTTTGGGTTTGTATCTATGTTATATCAGACCTTGGCTAACAATAAATAATGCCACCGACCCATCAATAAGGGTTCCAGTTTATCCAAATAACAGTCTGTTCGGTTGGGTTTATCGTAAACTGTACAGAGGTGCTTGTTTTCATTATATTAATAATTCAGCTGAATCAGACACTTCCTTTCTCTCTGTTCACATTTGCTTCTAACTAACTTACATTTCTTTAACTGCAAATGCCAAACTAACTTCACGTGGGCACTGATCCTCTAGTAAGGATGAGAAAAGACTTGCCCCAGCTATCAAAATATCATTGTTTCATTCCCCAATGAATTAGTCCCATATAAAATGTTTGTCTCTATGCAAGGACTTGGAGTGAGAATCCAGCTACAAGGTCAGGGAGGACCCACTGCCCCTGAGCCAGCACCCACCATCTGCCCCGACTCAGAAGAGAAAGGAGCAAATATTCTGGAGCAGGAGAACCAGAGGCCAAAAAGTCATCATGGGCAAGAGGAAGTACGCAGAGACATGAAGTTGTAGATTCATAGAAGACATGGTTAGGGATGTCATATATGTAGAGATCAAGTAACACCTCATTTTAAGGGTGAGGAAATGAGGCTCACAGGAGTTAAGTGTCACACAGCAGATAGTGGCAAACCAGGATGAGACCCATGTCTGGTAAGAGTCTAATGCTTGCTTCCCAGCAGCAGCCATTATCTTTGGTGGTGGTGAATGGATGAGGAGCATCCATATGAATACCCTAAGATGTAATATAGGCCGGGCGCAGTGGCTCACGCCTGTAATCCTAGCACTCTGGGAGGCCGAGGTGAGAGGATCACTTGAGCTCAAGAGTTCCAGACCAGCCTGAGCAAGAGTGAGACCTTGTCTCTACAAAATATAGAAAATTAGCCAGGCACAGTGGTGCACACCTGTAGTCCCAGCTACTTAGGAGGCTGAGGCAGGAGGATTGCTTGAGCCCAGGAGTGTGAGGTTCCTCTGAGCTAGGCTGACTCCATTGCATGATATCCCGGGCAACAGAGCAAGACCATGCCTCTGAAAAAAGAAAAAGAAAGAAAGAATACAGCAATAATACACAAATAACTTGGTTGAAATAGCATTATTGTAGTGGCTTGAATTGTGTTCCCCAAAAAGATATGTCCAAGTTCTAACCCTGGTACCTGTAAATATGAAATAGGGTCTTTGCAGATGTAACGAAGTTAAAGATCTGCAGATGAGATCATCCTGGATTTGAGATCTACTCTAAATCTACTGATTGGTGTCCTTATCAGAAAAACGAGAGAGAGATTTGACACACAGAGACAGAGAAGAAGTTCATGAGAAGTCCCGTATGCAGAGGGAGGGAGAGGCTGCAGTTCTGCTGCCACAGGCCAAAGAACACTAGGAGCCACCAGAAGTTGGAAGACACAAGGAAAGTTCTCTCCTAGAGCCCTCGGAGCGAGCACAGGCCCTGTTCACACCTCGGTTTTGAATTTCTAGCCACCAGAACAGTGAGAGAATAAATTTCTGCTGCTTTAAGCATCGAGTTTGTGGTAATTTATTATAGCAGCTTTAGGAAACTAATATAATTACTAAAATTTCCAACCTGGAAAGCAATCCAGGAAGAAATTTTCATTGTCCCAATAGGTTTTTTTGTTATTATTTAAGAAAATAGCCCTCCGATGACAGTGCTTTGAACTTTTGGATGAAGAATGACTATACACACAATGGCTCCCCTAGACTAAAGGTTTTTAGTCCAAAGACCTTTTCAACATGTGTAATAACATCATGGAAACAGCCCTGCCCATCTCCTCATCCCATGCTCCCAGCCCTCCCTCCCTTGCCCCCATACTCAGCCACAGTGGTCCTCTCTCTGCTGCTAGAGCAGGCTGGCCCCCCCACACCTCAGGCTCCGGGTGCCCCTCCTCAGCCTGGGGTGTCCTTCCCCCACCCCACATCTCCCCCTCAGTCTGAAATCAGTTCCCAAAGGGCCACCGTCTGGGAGATCAGCAGGACACACACCTGCCCCTTTATAAGGTCTCCTAACACCTTCTACCTCTTCTTCACAGTCATGATCACTGTTTGCAATTCTGCATTTATGCTATTACTGGATTATTTTTCTGTCTTTTGCACTGGACTGTCGTTCAGTGAGGGCAGGCACAGGACATTTTGCTCATCACGGCATTTCAGGGCTAGCGTGGTACCTGGCATATAGCAAGCACTCATAAATATCTGGAAAATAAATAAACGGTAAAATTTATCCTTGGATGGAGTGGTCATCCATTATTCACGCTTAAAGCTATCCTGTTTTCAACATATAAAATTGAAATTATAGAAACATGAGTACATAGTTATAACTCCAAAATTAATTTATTTCAATATTGGTTTGATTTTTCTCCTATGAATTTCTAAATATATAAAAATTCTACTCTGTCCGAAAAGCATTTTATAAATAAGTAAGCATAGCTAAAAGGGACTTAATTCTGTTATAACATTTCACCTTGCCATCGACTTTCATGGGTGGGCCCATTTGCCCTAATCGTTTTTATTCTAATCAAAAAGCATTTGAGGGGTAACGTAAAAGATTTCCAAGATTATATTTCAAAGTATTTTTTTTAATCTATAGGAGGGAAAAGAAGATAAGAAGAACAGTAGCGATGGTGCTCTGGTTGTCACTGGGTGGTACTAAAGGACTGAGGAGGTGAATCCCAGCGCTGCCAGGCAGTGTAAGGGACACTCCCAGAGGCAGGCACTCTTGAGCTGAGTGTCAAATGAAGAGCAGACAAAGTGGATAAATAAAGATATCAAGGTTGTTCTAGGGCAGGGTTTCTCACTTTTGGCATTTTGGACAGGTTAATTCTTTGTTGTGGGGCTGCCCTGTGCAGTCTAGGATCCTGTTAGCGTCCCTGGCCTCTGCACCACTGGGCCAGGGCACAGGGAGAAGCCTGTCCCCAGGTCGGCGGCATCAGCGTTACTGTAGTGTGTCCAGAAAGTTCTAGTGGAGAGTGCTCGCAGGGCCAGGGGCAGGAGACGGGGGAGAAGATAACACGCAGGACTTACATGAAGGGTTTTGTGTGTTAAGCTGGGAGTTTGGAACTTCATCCTGAAAGCACTTATGAGGAATTAAAGGATTTTAAGTGGATGAGGGACATGGACTAATTTGTGTATTAAAAAAAATCACTCTGGTCACAGTGGAAAGGATGGATTGGAATGGAGATCAGAATGCATCAGACTGAATTGAGTGTCATCAGGAGAGACGTGATTCATGGGGATGGAAGGAAGGGGAAGATGGGGAGGTCTTCATGTCAAATCTCTAAGACTGTGTCCAGTATGGCATCTAGATTCTTGGGTTGGCTGATCAGAAGGTAGTATCATAAATGTTCTCCACTATCCAGTTGAAAATTAAACCTCATGACTTTACGAGAGAAACTATTGAACAATTGTGCTCAGAAAAATTACTTGTGAAGTGTTTAAGTATAATCTAGGTGAACTCATGATGTAATAAATAAAAACAGCACTACCTGAGGCTTCAAATTCCATTAGGTCTTCAGCAAAGATTCCTTCAGCAAATTGTCAAAAAATAAAAAAATACTAGTATTGAAAGTAATCAGTATAATAGAAAACCTTAGTAAATTTCTGCCTCCCCCGCCCTCAAGCAATGTCTAGGCAAGTGAAGCAGAGAGGCAAAGTGAAGAACTGAGCCCATTTTTCTTGCCTGATTGTCCAGAAAATTGTCTCATTTCTTTGCCTTACTTTCTGAGTCTGTATAATGATAACACAAAAAGTTATGTGTTTGGATATTTTTAAATAGCTGGATTTTTTACAATGCTGAGAGACATAATCACCAACAAACACTCTGTTAGCATGTGGAGAATTTCTGTTTTCATTCAGCTATTTGTCAGTATGTAAGGCAAGTCCTTTAAGTGAGAATTGACTAGGTACAATGTCACAACCGCCTACTTGGAGGAAAGGAAGATTGGGACCCAAATCTCAGTGGTATAGGGGCTCCCCAACTACAGGTGCTATGGGATGTGCAAAGGCAATTAACAATTCAGGGAGAAGCACAACTTTCGTAGACTCTGTTTTGCAGAAAAGTTCTGGGCCAGCTATTTCACCAAGTTATTCGCATTCCTTGATCTTCTACATGAGGGACACAGGATATTCAGGCACTGCCTAAGAATTTAAATGGGTTGTCCAGATCTTTTTTTTTTTTTTTAT
>VBSM01003176.1:1645264-1675132 GCA_008086735.1 Cheirogaleus medius | reverse complement strand
TTTGCATCTGTATTCATGAGGGATATTGGTCTGTAATTTTCTTTTTTTGTTGCGACCTTTCCCGTCCAGATCTTAACTAAGGGATTGTTTGAGCAAGTTCCAAAAGAGAATAATTCAAATTGAAGCAGGAATGTTTCAATACATCTAAAATTTTGAAGAACTCACAAAAAGTATTTATACATAAATATGAGGCATAAATGGAATTTTTGTATATGTTGGTACATTGTATATTTTTAAGTATTTGGCTTCAACGACAACATAAAAAAATAGAAATCCTCACTAATCCATATAATAATGTGTACTTTCTTTTAAGAAATCACCAACCTTAAAATTGCTAAAACATCACACATTTAACAAAACAGTTTATTTTAAATCATACTCCAAACTGTAATTAGAAATTAAAAATACTAATAGCTTGGATTGGTCAAATTTACCATTAATTCTTTATTATCACTAAAAATGAACACTTATTTTTCACTTCACATGTATCACACATGTGCTTAATGTTTTACGTGTATAACTCATTTGCTCTTCACAACCAGGAGAGGTAGATATATGATTATTCCCATTTTATAGATAAAGAAGTTAATACCCAGGTAAAATAATTTACCAACAGTCATACACCTAGAAAGTGGCAATCCTGTGATTAGATGAGATCATTGTTACTAATACTTCATTATTCCCATTTTACAAAGAAGTTAACACCCACATCAAATAATTTACCAACAGTCATACTCCTGGTAAGCAGCAATCCTGTGATTAGATGAGATCATTATTACTAATACTTCATGAAGAACAAAACAAGCAATTAGTCACAGACTTAGCAAATTTTGATAAAGACAATTTGTTCCAGATACATAGATAATACAACCAGTTCTGTGAGACCCAGGATGTTATATTTCTACATAGTCTATATTAATAATAGTGTTAATTTAATAACTGCTGTAAGTATACTAAGCTCTGAGACTAAGGGGAAGAGAATAATTTTAGCAACTTTAAAATAGCTTTTATATTTAAACTTAAATATTTCAGTTCCATTTCAAATATTTTTTTTTCTGCTAAAAATTTGGCCTAGCAGAATTCCAAAAGGCATTTAGGCTTCAAACTTTTAATGGTTAGAAAATATAACTGAATATTTAATTTCCTGAAATAGTTCCAAATTACAGAAACATAGAGAAAACTTAAGTACCAGGGAACAGAAATTCATAGAATTTAAGGATCATGATTCACATATAAAAACTAAACATTTAAATGAATAGATGTATTGTTGCCAGTTTGGAAGGAATTTTAATTTTGTTTGTTTTTCAAATATAGTAAGATCTGAGTCAAAAGAGCCTCGATATCTCCATATTTGATTCCGTGACTCTCATTGGTCATGCCAGGCTCCAGCTAAGTACTCTGAAAAGTGTATTAAATCAGGATGATAATTGTTCAGTAAAATTCCTCCTAGAAGTATAGTAAATATGATTGATTTAATATATCATTGAGATTCTACTGGAAAAATGGCATAAAACAGCAACATTCTGTTGCCATTTTATAACTTTCATTTTTGTAAAGTGACCATTAGCATAATGCAATAATATCATTATGACAATCTGCACAGATGAAAATATCTCAAAGCCAATATTACATTTTCATCAAGTAAATGACCATGTGTTTCAATAAACAGAATTATGAATGGTAATATACCAACAGATTGAGTAATTTGATTTCTCAGCATCATTGTTTATGGTGGAAAACAAATCAATCATCTTGGAGGTAACACTTAGGAGTGTAGACTTTTAGAACATGATCCATTTCGCTACAACTACTCTTGATTTGCTGAACAGGAGTCTGTTTCTGATCATCTAACCCTTCTGGGGTTATCTTGTCTGACTGTCCCATGCTGACATCGTCTCATCATTAAGTAAATATCCTACACAGCGTTATCAATGTAAGGCCAGAGAATTTAGGGTGAATCACAGTATTTAATTTGGTAAGTGTCCACAGGACACCTAATCGTGCAATTAAAACATACAAGGAAATCTGTTTCTCTTGTCTGTTCTATCAGTATGGGCAATTCCTGAGCAAGCTGCTCTCTAGCTTTGCACACCTGGGAGCAGGGCAGGGACTCTGTGGACCCAGACACCCCATTTCTATCACCCAGGGCATATTCATCCTCAGGAGCCAAGTGAGATTGTCGTCACCTGCACTTGAATCCATTTCAGCAACAGGCATGTTTGACATTGGAATGGACATGCAAGCAAAATGGACACACGCAGAAGATACAAGAGTCAACCATACAAGACTCAGTATGGCTGCTTCCACCTGCAATAATAGCTTATTAGGTATCCTTGGCGAAGGTAGTTTTCTGGAAAGAAGGAACAGTTTAAGACCATTCAAAATGAACCCTTAAGCACAAAGAACATTTCTATTGTTAATCGCTTTTTGACAAAATTCCTTTAAAAATAACAAATGATTTTCTCTGGCTTCTTAAGGGAGCATACTGAGTATAATTTAAACTTTTACTGGAAATTTATCCTCACCATTAAAAAGATCAATCACCATATTCCTTGGCTGTAGCATAGCTGTGAATGTACATAGTATAAGAACTACTTATCCTGGCTTGGGTCACAAAATAGAGTTTCTTGAAAAGGTCATTATCATGACCTTAATTTTTAGTCTTTTGCCTCTCTGAGAACTCCAGGGTGAGGAGATGTGTGCACAAGCTCATGCTCCTCAGGTTCTTATCACAAGGCTGAGCTTTCTACAGCATTAATTCATGACTTGATTAGTTAATTAATACATCAGAGAAGATGTATTATCTTTATCATTTATCACAAGTTCTCTAAGTGACAGCCCCACAACCTTAACTGGTATCGTTTAAGCATTCCGATCTACTCTTCCACTTTGCAAACTAAAATGACACAGGAGGTGTGAATGAGAAATTTTCTGTATCATTTCAAAAATTTGTTAGGATGTTGTGAAAAGTTTCAATTCCTTGATCCACGAGTGATGTACAGCAACATGCTTAGATGGGGCAAAACCCATAGCTACACATCTTTGTCTAGAATTCTTAATGTTGACACTTAACAAAATTTCAGACCCCTTCAAAATTTCAAATATATTAACACTAAAATTTTGATATGGTAATGTTGAGATTGAGTAGCCCTTATAAGGGCTTTCTTACATTTTTTCTGAGACTTTCTTTTCTTCATTTATTTCAAGCATGTTTGTAATTGCTCATTGAAGCATCTTTAGAATGGCCACTTGGGAATCTTTACCAGATAATTCTAATATCTCTGTCATCTCTGTGTTGGCATCTATTGATTTGCTTTTTTTCATTCAGTTTGAGATCTTCCTGGTTCTTGAGTCGCTCACTCATTATGAGTGACTTTTGATTGAAACCTAGACATTTGGGATATTATTTTGCGAGACTATGGATCTGTTACTGTCATCCTCTCTCTGCTTTTTTTATTTTTTTCTTCTCCACTTACGCCCACCCCTTTACCTTGAAGTTCAAACAGGACTAGGAAAAAAATTAAAAGTTTGCTCACAGATAGAAGGAGCATTGTTCTTTATGTGTCACATTCTTCATGTGTCACAAGTCTTTGAGAAAGGACTTGTCAATAAAGTGCCTTGATGAGTCACAGATGGCAGTAAGGCTGCGATACCCCTGCCTTCCTTTCTATTCATTGTCAACTGATGTCATATTTTCTAAAGTACGTAAGTAGCACCACCACTCTCCAAGACTGTTTCTCTCCATTTATAGTCCGCCATAACTCACTAGCGAAGATTAATTGGGGAGGAGGCAAGTCTGAATTAGAAATCACCAAAGTACTATTTTAAAAGGAGTGCAGATTTATTGCATTCAATTCTAAGCTTAATTCTAAAACATGACTAGATCTGTGACTAAGGAAATGTCTTGAAGGGCCTATTTTAAAGCATAGAGACAACCCATTTGTACATTAGCAGAAAATAATGTGTTTTAAATCCTTAACAATAGCTTTCTTGAGTAGATTAACCACTGCTTCTAAAATACTATTTATTTATTCTCCTACCAAATCTCAAGTTAATTTCAGCCCGACCTTTCTCTAAATTTTCACAAATTCTAAAGTAGTAGAATCCAAATTAGAAGCTTGATTACATGTGATATTTCTGTTTAAAGGTCATTAATTAAGCTGCTTTGCACTATGAACAAGAATCTGATTTGGTACAATCATTCCATGATCTGAAGTCTAACACGATTATTTCTAGATGAATCATTTGCCATAAAAGGGCTATATTAGCTGGTGATTTGCATTGATGATCAATAAATACTAATCATTATCTCTGAATATTTTTTCTTTTTTTTATGAGTAATTTAGACTTTCATTGATTAAGTATCTGCTTATACAAAGTACTTCCTGATACCAAAGACTCAAAACACTGTACCCTACACATTTTGACATATTATTGAACATGGTTATGCTTGAAAGTGTTAGCAAGTTGCAAGATTATAAGACTGGAAGCTACTCTAAGAAAACGTAAAACTATCTTGTAGAATTGTCTGACTGTTTTGAAAATGGCATTCGAAATTCAGAGAGAACAATTCAAGCTTGTTGCAAATGGAAAATCAAAAGTAGTTTAGATCAATTATACGTACTGTGCAAGACGTTTATGTGTTGATAGCTTGTATCCCTTTCTCCAGATCAATTTGGCTGTTATACCAGCTAATTCTTATATTTATGATTTATAACATAAAAATAGTCTTCCTCTTACTGAGGAAAAGTTGAATATGGGTAGAGAAGAGTTGCCCTTATTCCACCTTGAAGAATAACAATGTAACTTCTACATGTGATGAAAGAATAAACTGATTGAAAATGAAGATTATTGGTTTTTTGCAAGCAAAGAAGTATTGTATTTTTTAAACTTGATAAGGATTTAGAGGTTGATCATTCATCACACCCCTCTGCACTCTGAGTGCTGAACCAATAGAAAAGGAGGCATCAGGGCCAGAACTCAAAGCATTGGTTGGACTGTGTTCCTTTAGTAGTAGGGCCCTTCACATCCTACTTTTGTAAAGACTCACTAGGACACATGAGGTGATTAAAAGGTCAGCTGCATACCCACAACATTTAGACTATACGAAAACCCTCAGCCCCTACTACATGGCTATGTTCTCAGGACCAGGTACAGAGTGCAGTCTAGCCTTGCACCATCCAGTACGGTAGCTACTAGCCACGTGTGACTGTTGAGTACTCAAAATGTGGCTACGGTGACAAAGGAATTGAATTTTTTTTTATTTTAATTAATTTAAGTTTAAAAACTGATATTCAATTCACTTACTGGAAGACTTCTTTAAGTCTATTTGAAACAATTTAGGCATGTGAATCTACTTCTTCAACCATAAACTGTACAGAATCTAAGTATAGATGAGTTATTTCCAATGAAAATGAAGGGGAGACCAAGAAAGACAGAGTTCCTGGAAAAGAAGGGAAAAAAAAAAAAAGGAAATGAAGGAGTCAAATGGAGATATGCTGTAAGTGTAAAATACACAAGAATTTTAAAGGCATAGTACAAAAAAGGGAATGTAAAATAGCTCATTCATAATTGTTTACATGTTGAAATAATAGTATTTTGGATATTCAAGGTTAAGCAAAACATCAAAATTGATCTTTAAAAATTCATCTACTTCTTTTTACTTTTCTAATGTGACTATTTGAAAATTGTTAATTACATATGTAGCTCACATCATATTTCTATTAGACACACTCTATTAGAGTGTGATCTAGGCTCACACTCTAGTTGGCATGTAAACGTCATGGTGAAGATTTAATTGTGTCTGGGGGAAGGAGAATAAACTAACAATAGTTAGAGAGAAAGAAAAAATCTTCCAGGTTTCAACTTCCCCGGAGGCCAGCTGATTTAGGTTAATTTGTGTCCCTGCTTGGCTTCTGAACCTGAACTTAAGTGTAAGAAATCTCTCATAAAGAGGCTACTCAGTGGGCCAAGTGTTTGTTCCTTCTAAAACCAAAGATTTTACAGCTCTGAGTGTCATTTTAGCTTGATGTTTCCCCTCCAAATCTTGCTTTTTAAAAGCTTTTACTTTTCTAGGCTTTGACTAACGTTAACTATTAAAATTTCAGTATAAAACCCCCTTTTACCATCTATTTTCCTATTGCAACATGACTCAGCTCTTCTTAATCTCAGGTTTTAAAAAAAGAAAAAAAGTATAGAAACTGAAACATCTACCAATACTCAGCCTTCCAAAAATCTTATACACATAGTTCTGGTGGAGGCAACCTCAAAGATTGGACCTCTGGTGTCAGAAAAAACATTCTTCCCATGTTGATTTGAACATTTTCTTTTTCTAAAAGGCCTTGCCCTTTCCACGTGGACTAAGTTTTAGGCCCAGAAAACCATGTGGATCACCAAGATAAATGCTTTCTCTTGCTAAACCGAGGGATAACCAGGTGCATTTCTCAGTTATTCCGCTGGCCCACCCCGCTGCCTCCTGGACTCCACCCACAGCTCCTTGTTCAGTCGTCATTCTTGGCTTTGGCTGCATATTGGAATCACATTAATAGTCTTTAACAAAAAACAAGGCCTAGCACCTAGGCCAGACTAATACATGAGCATTTCAACTGCTTAGGGGCTTGAAAAAGTTTGGCCAAGCAAAAGATTCACGTGCACCCTGACACTTTTCCCATCTCACTAATCATATCCTTCTCAGAAAAAGATGGAACAAATAAAAGTGAGTAGGAAAATACTAAAATAGCCATCTCAAGACTTGCAAATGGTCCTATTTTACATTCCAAGGGAAAGAAGGAAATGGTACCAAAGGGAATCTACCTACAGAACTTTAGGCAATGTTTTGCATGTATCATGTGCTCAGTGCTTATTTGTTACAAAAAGCATGCCTTGATTATGCCACAATTATTTTTTTTTTCAGTTCTAGAAACATTTTGTTACTCTAAGTCAAAGTTGGAAAGGAAGTTTAGAATCTAATTTCTTCTCAGGCAATAATCAGAGGAAAACATTTCTGTTAAAGAATTAATCATATAGAAAAACTGAAATTCTATTAGTAATAAAACCCAGAAAAAATATGGTTTTTTTTTAAGTTTTGGAAAATATTTGAAAATGCAGAACATCCTTGAAAGTCGACAGATTTGAGTGCAACCCAAGCCCGAGAAAACCTGCTGTCTCAGGAGAGACAGCCCGCCGGTTGTCAGGTTTCCCTGGAGAAGTGTCACAGCCAGACATAAATATGAAGAAAGGCAGGGAAAGAAAAGATAGAGGCTGGGATGGGGACGATGACAGGCCCCATCCATGGCATTAAGCAGAGGATAATCAAAACCCAAGCTGGGTTTCCAAGGCGTTTATTATAGTTTAGTATATTTGTCAGCATTCTTTATCTTGGCTTAATTTAGTTAAATTAAAGTCAGTAGACAAAATAAAATTATGTAAAGGTGGAGAGCAATGTTCCTGTGTTTTTTGACATGAACTAAATTGAGCAATTATTTGCCCAACACATGGGATTATTATATTTGTCCCTGTGCAAGATCCATGTTGGTGTTAATCGTTCTACTATGCTTGAAATTCAATCTTTTAAAACAGGTTTTCTCTGGTCTCCTCTAAGGTTAAAAGATTTGAGTATCTAAATATCAGCATGTTACATTGCTGTTGGCAAAAGTTCTCAAATGTCATGCACTTAATTTGAAAGTGTTTGCACTTGTTATAAAGCTAGTATGAATGTAACTCCAGAATCTCACCAATTCTCACTTACCAGGGCCATTATCAAAATGAACCTGGTAACTATTAGAACTAAATTGTTGAGTAGAGTTGGTTTTGTCGTACCAGAATTTGCAAGACAACAAATAGCCAAGAACTTGGCATCAGAGAAAGTTCTGCTTTCAGTTGATGCTTGATTTTAATTGAGAGCAGACACTGGAAAGGACTGATATGAGTATTTGCCTCTGAGAAGCATAGCCCACTTACCATTTAGAAGCTAAACTTCAGAAATAGAACTCGGATACAACACAACAGAACTTTAATAGAATAAAGCCAGAAAGAGCACCAGAAAAATCCATAATTCTCTAACATGAATGTATGTTTCTAATACAAATTACATTCGAGCAACAGTGATTTGCATCTGTTGCAGGCAGTTATTGTATCTATTATTAATATTTAAGTACTGGGAGTCACAGCAAGAACATGGACAATATCTATTCCCTTCAGATATTGTGCTTGGAGAAACCTTTCCAGTTCTAGCTACACAATATGATATTTAAAACAATTAACTTTGCACTTGTTTCAGGCCCAAGTGTGTTGAACTAGATGAGGTATTGTTTCCAACAACAAAGAATGAGCTATTTGTGAACTTATATATCTTATATCCAGGTAAGGAAGGAACTTTGGTTTCCTAAAAGATTAGAAGAGTTTGTCTATAACCCTGTGCAGTAGTTTCATTTCAAAATGAAAATATGTTCAACATGGAAATGAAAGCTTTTCAGTGCCCATGCTTCTGTTTTCTTAGAACAGAAGAGGTCTGCTAAGAAGAAAACTGGATGTTACTGAAATGGTTTTTAACAAGTTCTTGGGCATATAGGTTGGATTGTGTCACCTCCCAAAGAGATATATTGAATTCCAAAGCCCTGGAACCTATGAATGTGATCTTATTTGGAAACTGCAGATGTGTAATCAAGTTAAGATGAGTTCATACTAAAGTAAGGTGGGCTCTAATCCAATGACTGGTATCCTTATAAGATGGAAATTTGGACACAGACACAGAGGGAGAATACCACGCGAGGAAAAAGTCAGAGACTGAGAGAGATGTTTACAAGCCAAGAAGCAATCGTTGGATTGCTGGCCACCAACAAAAGCTGGGAAGATGTAAGGAAATGTTCTCCCTTTGAACCTTCAGATAGAGAGCATGGTCCTGCTGACACCTGTGTTTTGGACTTCTGGTCTCTAGAACTGTGAGAAAATTAAGATCTTTTGTTTTGAGCTACCCAGTTTATGGTAATTTGTTAAGCAACCTGAAGAAACTACTACACAGAGTTATATACAAACTCTTCTTATCTCTCAGGAAATCAAAGTTCTATCCTTAAGCGAATAAAAGATATGTTTACAAATAACTCAGAATGTCCTCCCACTTTTTAAGAACTAGTCCTAGGTTTGCATTATCCTTATAAATGCTCTAAGATTATTTTTTAAACCATATGTTAACCAAGAAATGGGCAAGTTTCTGCATTAACGATACATAGCTTTGTAACAATTAGCCATCTGTTTACGATGCAGTCAGGGATTGACAGCATCTCAGTGGAAGCAGGAAAACAGCAGAAATATTATATCTGCCAAGTTCCAGTCATTCGTTATCTTACATAGTAATTTGTCGTCTCATGAGATCACTAAGGAGAGAAAAGGCCATGCTGTGCTACAAAATAAACTTTGTAAAGCAGGTAGTTTAATAGCAAATTAATGATGTGCCAACAAGATCAAGAGAAGACAAAAAATAAAAAAAATACAGTAAGTTTCTTCAGTGCAGCCAACAATGCAAGTTCATAAGATGTCTCATGAGAAGGTAATATATATTTTTTCCAAGGAGCTGTTTGAAAAACAGAGAGTAAAATATTCTAAGATGATTTTTCTCAAAGCCATTTTGTTTTAAATATTTCTAGAGTTCAGACATCATAATCTTGCTATCACTCTTGATATCCTTCTTAATAATGCTATCCCTGTGGTAGTCTAAACTCTTTCAATCTCATTTTTTGACTTGATTGATGATAGGTTTCACAGAATATGTTAATACAAGTGAGGTTTGTTTTCAAGAATGAAGCAACTTTAAAGTTCATGCAAAGTAAAAGAAATAAAGTAGACTGTAAACATTGCCTAGAGTGTTAGAGTATAGTTATGCATTAAGAAATGAATTTTATACATTAGACAATAAAGGTCTTATTTATCTATCTCTCATAACCACAGATATACAATAGTAAGGTAGAGATAGATATTGCAAACTGGCTTTATCTTTTAATTACCATAAAATGGCTTTAATATTTGAAAACTCTGCAAAAGAATACATGGTTCAGCCCAGCCTGACTTTAAATACTGTATTTGTTATCTCTGGTATCAAACTGTCTTCAAGATGATGACAAAGGAATTTCAGGTGACAACTTAGGGTGACAGATAGTGACCCACTGTTTTCTTTCCTGTAGATTTCCCTCGAGCAGAGAAAACCAATCACAGCTTTTTTTCACTTCTCTATTATTTTGAACTCTTCCTTAATATCACCCCAGGTGCTATTCTTGTAGGTGTTCCCTTCTATGTCAAGGAGGCTTCCGTTTGTGATGAAGATTTTCACCTCATCTAATGAAAAAAGCTCTCTCCTGCAAGGAAGAACTAAGTTTCTAATCCCAAAGGACAGGTGGTTTCTGTCAAGGCAGGAGCCACAATTACGGCCTGTTGGAACTCAGTCCAGGGCCTTTCCAACACAGTGGTGGTTATTGAGCCGTCAGCCCATTCTTTTAGCAGATACTCGAACGTCTACTTTGTATGGAACATTATATCAGATGCAATAGAGGGTGCAGAGACATAAAATCCTGCCATACTTATAAATGCTCTATAGCATAAAAGGACAGAGAAATTGTTCATAAATAAATAAAAAATAAAATTATAGATAAGTCTTCACAGTTGTTTATTTACTCAGGCACTCAGCAAATCCGTTGTGTGTCTACCACATGCCAACTTTGTCCTGCAGGCTGACAATGCAGATTGAACCAGATTTAGACAGCCACCAACCTTAGAGAGTTGGCAATCCAACTGGGAGAACGAGACGTTTAAACCAGCAATTACACTCTAAAGTCATCAGTGCAATGAGAAGTGGAGTCCCAGATACTAAGGGAAGGCATAGCTGGGACACCTACCCCAATATAAATGGTCCAGAAGAGATTTCTTTAAAGTGGCATGTAAACTAAGACATGAAGGATAGGCATTAGCCAATATGACATTTTGTGGTAAGGCAGATATAACCTAAGCGCCAATGAGACCAATGAGATTGCCTCCCAGCAAACCACTTCAAGGCAGCTTTGGAAATCAGCATCATCCTTCTCTGGCCTCCCCACCATCAAAAAAGATATTGCCATGGTGTATAAATGCCTGTATGCATAACAGTGATTAGTACATTAGAAGTTTCAAATGCAACCAGGAAAACTTGAAAATATTAGCTCCGATTTCAAATCCCTAGTCTTTTTCATCATACCAGAAGGATTGCCCCAAGCATTTAGCTTGTATTGTATCTAAGGTAACTTAATGAAGGCCATCTGAAACCACAAAATAAATTTGCTATAATATGCCTCCTTCGTGTGTGTAATAACGCATACTATCGATTTATGATTGGTTATAATTTCCTGCAATTTAGTTCTTCATTGAATCTGGGTGACTGAAGAGGGGAGTCAGGAGATAAGCTGACATGAGGACTCCCTAGGGACGGGGGTCTTCAGCTTCCAATCTTATAACCAGGACCCCTCACATTAGCGCTCCGCTGGGACCATGGCTCAGTAAACAACTGTTGATTAAGCATCTCTGCAACAGCTCTTTAATAAGGGGAAAAAATGTTTTGAATTGCTTTGTAAAGTACCTTGTAAAAATTTATTTGATACTAATGATAAAGTAAATGAACTTTTAAAAAGATGTGTACTATCACTATAACTTGGAGTATTTCTCAACCTGCTGATTGTGTGTGGTATAGATACCTCTAGGAATTCATGCCGAAGGTATTCACAACACTAAGTAGCCCAATGATAGAAATGGATTTCCAAAGGTATTATCCAAGAAATTAACCATTTCCAAGAGAAGCCAAGTGTCTTTCCATTTCAATGCAGCCACTTCAGCAGTTCTCTTAAAGCTGAAAATTTACAGGAAAAGATAAAAACCTTTCAACAACTACAGTGATCTTGGAGTAAATTACCATGTCTATGACACAGTGCATTATGAAATTGTTGCTGCATCAGCATGTCATTTTCAAAATGAAAACAAGTCTATTAAAGTGCACATCAAATGTATAAAGTAGCATGAGAGTATATAGAATAATCATGAGGTCTTGCCTTCAGATTAGATCCAAAAACAGCATAAGTTTAGTAGAAGAAAAAAAGGTTTGAGAATATGATGAAAGGGGGAAACTCAGTTGGCAACAATGTGTTAAGAGAATGAAAATTTCAGAGTGGAACTATTGAAAGAGCCAAATTGATGCAAAGTGAAAAAGAAATGTGCCAACCCTGGGCAGGGGCATCTGCACATCACAAACAAGGAAAGCAAGTAAAAGAATAGACAGATATTAATTTCAGCTTGCAAGAAAATGGTAATTGCAAAATAATTAGGGAAGTAAAAAAATCAACTGCTGTATACAGACTGACTTTTGTTCCAGAGGAATGAACAAATCTCCCTGAATAATGACTAGCTAGCGTTATTATTCCAGTTGTGCTTTTCTAGTCTCTGCTTGAGGAAAGAGCCTGTGGAATGATGGAAAACAGACTGAGGATAGTAAGTTTGTGCCAAGGATTGACTGGTTTGGCCCAGTTTCACACCAGCTTACAATTTATCCTAGAGTGTTTTATATCTCATCAGTTTACCCATTTAAATAGATCATTCCGAACTTTTCTTTTTTAAGAGCATCCAATAAATATTATATTTATTCAGCATCTATCTTGTGCTAAGTATTTTGCTAATATGGAAGGAGGTGTGAAAAATAATTGGCAACAATCCTTTGAGATGGACATTATTATGACCCCCATTTAACACATAGGGAGACTGAGGCAAAGGCAGATTAGATGCTCAAATCACACAGCTAATAAATGGCAGAAACATTGTGTGAGTTCAGGTCCTCCAAAAAGCAGGTGCCAAGACAAGATTAGATGTACAAGAGATTTTGCCTATGAGTCAAAAATTGGGTGAGGGAATTGCAGGAGACTAAGAGAGCCTGACCGTGAAGCTGGTCTGATCTTGTGGAGGAAAGAGAGAAGGAAGGAAGATTTGGTAGAGAAATTCTTAGACTGTGGTGCAGTTCTAGAAAATTTTGGCAATGCTGATGGGGCATCCTTGAGCCAAAGTAGCCCATCTTAGGAGTCCCACCTCTTGCACAAAGAGCCTTCCTAAGTATACTGCCCCACTCAGCATGGGCTGGGGCAGTCAGGGAAGGGTGGCCCAGGCACTAACGTGGTGGTGGATTCAGAGTGTCTGGCCCATCGGTCAGTGACATCCCCTGCTTCAGGAGAGGTGAGAGCCCTTTTTACTGGTCCCACAGCTGGGATCCCAACCCAAACACCTTGTGCCAGAGTGTGCATGCCCAACCCCTATGCCAAGGCGAGCCTGGTATTCAGTATACGATCAGAAAATGCAAGTCTTTATATGTAGCAATACATAAATACTTTCCATTCTTGGAGTCTACTTCTGCTTATATCAGAGCTAGAGCATTCAAAGCAAACATTACTCTTCTCTTTCATGAGAACAGGTAGACATCACCTAGGAAAATGGAATGTAAGGAAGATGAAATCCCCACCCACGGGTGCCTTCACCTGTGACCCTTGAAGACACTTTGAGGAGGGCAAGAGGAGACAGATTCTAGCCGGTCCTCCTGGTCTGAGGATGGGAGGGGGTCCCATTCACCAGGTGCCTCCTTTACCTAGAACTAACCAAACACCACCCCCAACCGTCCCTCAGCTATTACCTGGTCCCAGGCAAGAAAGTAAGGAGGCTTTATGGCAGAGGCTTACTTTTGGGGAGGCTTAACATAGAAGGTGTTTGAAATAATTATGGGCCCCTAGTCATCTGTGAACTCCGACTAAAAATCACTGCTTCTTCACAATTTGATCACCCCTTATAAAGTAAGTTGTACTCATTTAATGGGAAGAGAATAATAAAATGCTTTAGATATTTATTGAAAGAATTTGCTAGACATTTAAATCATGAGATTGGTTGTTGCCATTATTTGCACTGGGGAAGAATGTCAGTAAGTAACTGAAGTGCTGCAAACAGGGGCAGGGTTTGAATTGTCTGTCTGATCTAAAGACCACGTTCTTCCTCCTCCCTGGTCCCCTGCCCCAGGTATTTTACTGTGCCTGGGCTTTGCAAAGTGCCTGTACCTATGCTACGCCATTTGAATTGTAATGCCATTAATAAGTTCTTTACAGTGCGGCATTCGGAGACTTAAAGATGCCCAGTGCCAGAAGGTCTATTGGTTCTTTCCCCCTCGTCTGACTCCCCTGCCTCAGCTGCTGTTGCTGGAGTTATACCCTCCACCGAGCCATTGCAACAGGCGGGGCACGGCCACAGCTGGCGGGGCACACTGCAGCAAGCAGACCTTCCCGTCCCCATTCTCCCCCAGGCTTCTCTCGCCTCTAATCCTATCTTCACTCTGCAATTCATTCCTGCCATATTACTCCTCGAAAGCACACATGTGTCGCCATCGGCTCTTCCTCCCTTTGAGACCACGTGAGTCGTGACACGGTATTTTGGGGATTTGGTCTGGGAAACGTCCACAGGGTGGCCCTCTCGCATCTGCTCCAGCGGTCTCTGTCTTCACCCTCCCGGTTCTCTGTCTCTCCTTCCCTCCGGATTTCTCGCTTGGATTGGAGAGACTGCGTAGACGTGCTCCTGTGTTAGGCTTTTTCTCTACGTGTTTTAACTTTTTCACTCATGTGAGTGAAACTGATTTTAAAATCAGGAACCCACTCCTCTCGGCCCACCCTGCAGTCTTTTGCTGTCACAAATGCCCTGTGAGAAGAGAGAGATCTGTCCACCCTGTGTGTTCCAGTTTATTGACATATTACATGAGGCATGACTTAGTTCTTTCTTGGTTTCTGATAGTATCACAGATTTTTCCACACCTTTTCTTTCTCAAGTAGTCACACATCAGATCCAACTTTGTCATTCTTATTCATAGCAGGTAATGATATTTTGGAAGCCCACAAGGACCAACTTCAGGGAAAATGTAAGTCTTACATCATTCCTTGGCAATCAGAAAACTACAGAAATGAATAGAATAATAATAAATTTTATCTAACTTATGATTTGATGTCTTTATTCTTTTTTAAGTTGTGAAGCACATTTGCCTTTGCCTAGAGATCTAAAGACTCACCAGTCTACCTTCCCACAGTGGGGGCAAGATGGACAGATTTTGTGATGCACTCTTTCAATAAATAAATGTCATGATAGATCACTGGAAGGAATTCTGGTGTTTTAGCTGTGACATTTCTAGTTCAAATGGCTCACGTGTTAGACTTCACAAAATGGTGTAAAAAGAAGAAGGTAAATCTTGATTCAATTGATTAGTTATACTACAAAGATTTTTATTTACGAATTAGTAAAAATAAATTGTATTTATAAAAATAAGTGTTTACCCAACAAACACTCTCTTTCTGACATAGATCACTTCCTCAATTCCATCTCATGAAAGAATCAAATGTGTTTATCAAGAATCCTTCTCATTTGAAATTTTTGCTGTAAATATCAAAGAAGAGGAAAGAAAGAAAAATGAATAAATAATTAAAATATAAATATATATCATACATTAGTAGGCATTGTTCACATGAAAAAACAGTCCATGTCTCTTTAGATTTATATACAAATAAGGAATAATACTCAATACATGTGCTGATCAAAACCTAAATATGAACATTCAATAAAATAAAAGTGCTAACAAAAATTTGAGTTTCACATTAGATTACCAATAATGCTAATCAGTTGTACTTATTGGCCTCCAGATTTAGAAAGCTAGCATTCTAAATCTATCCTGATAGGTAGGAATCCTTGTTCCAAACTGAGATCTAAATTATTAAAATTAGTCACACTGGGAGTGAACTCCTTACCACTAAGGGATTCTAAACAGAAACTTTTGTTAAAATAAAAGGGTACGGAGTGTATACCAGCATGCGTTTGGAATTAGCTTAAAAATGTAAAATATGAAATGCTTCTAGTTAATAGACTTGGAGGAGGAAACTAGGCAAATAAAAAAATGTTTGACATAAACTTTTCTACTTCAGCAGCAAAGATAGATTTACATTTTGGGGTGTTTTTAGCATCAGAGTGCCCTAGGTGACCCTACCTTCAGAAGAAGATAGTAATAAAAGTGGCAACAACACAATGTAGGATTATTTGCCAGTTAACGAAATATGAGAGTAGAGTGCAGAGGTGAAGAATAAAACCCCTTGGTCCCGCCCAGGGCTAAACGTCAGCACTGTAAGAGTCAGAGTGTATCACTCAGGTCATGTGGCTGCAGAACAGAAAATTATTCCACTTATTTTATCCACATTGGGACCCAACTAGGTTCCACCTTATGTTCAAGAATGAAAAGAAAATCCCAGCAGCCTCCTGAAAGAGATCACTCTGCCCTGTGTTTTCCATTCTCCTTCGAACATGATGATGTCTTTCCTGGTCTCTCTGTCTGTCCTGCTCTTGCGTGCCATTTTCTTGTCTCTATCTTCATTTCACTCTCCTTTGGTGTCTGATTTGTCTAATTTGCTGCTGAGGTTTGTTGGTCTTTTTTCTTATTCCTTGTCCTCCTCCTCTTGCTGCTTATTATTATTGCTTCTGTGCAAAGCGTTACTTTGTTTCTTCATAATTTCAAAAGCTGATTAGAAGAACATTTGTGTATATATATCTTAGTCAAAATAATTTTTAGTTGCATGGGAGCTTCTGTGTGTGGGGGGGGTACACCAGGGAGGGTGGGCAAAGCCATTTTTCCTATTATACAACAAGAAGGGGATCGATCACGCTTCAACAACGCCAGATAATGGGTGAAGTTGCTAAAATTAGTTATTATGTGCTTGACCAAACCTTGGAATCAAACTGTAATATAACTATCATTGATATTTCTTCCTTTGCCTCCACAATTGTAGTTTTCTAAGATAGCAGCCATGGTGACTGACATTCCTCTACTCTGCTCTATGTGGCCAATCTAGGGCTCATCAAAAGGTGGAAACAATACCTTCTAGCAAGCCTGAATAGAGGGCATTTGTTTATGTATCGTTCAGTTTGTTGAGCCTGCCAAGAACACCCCACAGGAAGGCAGGTTGGGGGGCTCGTGGCGGGGGGGAGGGCGTACACAGTGCAGAACCACAGGGCAGCTTGGTGAGAGAGTTGGTGGGGGGAGTGTGATGTGGTGGGGGCTGGTGGGGGCTGATTGCAGGGAGGGCTTAAGGTTTGTTCTGAACTGGGTGCTGTTGGGGAGTGGATGCAGTTTGATGGTTGGGTATCCTAATGGGCTTTCCCTAGGAGGCAGGAGGGCGGTGTGGGGATGTTTGTCATTTGGAAAAAAACAGTAGCCACTCATGTCAGCCAGAAGAGGGAGCTGTTTGGTTATTTTTGTGGTCATACAGGGTCCTTTGTGTTCAGACAAGTAGGTCTTTTTTGTGGTTTGACCCCATGGCCATGGAGTGACCCTGTTCCATTATTGCTGATATTCTGTGGAGTTGTATTATTATACTTTCAGGAACCTTGCTGTTACCACAGCCTGGCTGGTAGCTGCAAGCTGCCAGGTGTCAGAATCTTTTTATTATTATTTTTTTTCTTTCTCAGGTCCCAGAGTAAAGAATAAGTAATCAATCAATCCATGTATAGTAGTCCTATGCCCAGCACTGAGCTAAACATTATGAACACCATATGGAGAACTTCTCATTATAAAACACCAGGATTAAAAAGTAATGTAAAAGAACATAAAAGAACTAGACAATACTTAACTAAGATTTGAAACTGAAGTAAAAATTCCATCACTCATTAATCTTACACCCTAGGAAGAAAAGTTTTGGTAAAGCCATTTATTCATTTCATAGTATAAGAACTGGTACTGTTTCAAAATTAATTTTTATAAATAAAATTGAATTGTTCCCTCTCCTAAATAAGCTCAAGACACTTTGCTAGGTGAACACTGATAAAGGCTTTTTTTTCCCCCTAATTACAAATTAGAGATATTAGCTGTTTTTGTTTTCCTATGGAGCAGCTGAAATGCATATGGTTTTTGATTCTGTGTGTTTAATCTCTGGTTTATTATTTTTAATCTTTAAAAGATAGCAAATTATTTAAAAAATTTACCCATGAAAATTTTAAATTAGCAGATAACAGTGTTTGGTGGCTGCTTGAATGTTATTATTTTATACCCTTCATTAGAGAATTCCAGGGCATTGTCCTGCGATAAGCAAAGTTTAGAGGAGTCCCGGCGTGCACCTGGGCTATTCCCAACACTGAGCTTTCTCGTTACCATATTTTGGCAGAGTGAAACTGAGTATGCTGATGTTTTCTCCAGCTATGGTGGTAACATTCTTCAAGCCATCTTTAAGGTGTCTTTCCAATGGAAACTTTAACGTGGAAAGTTTAGGGTTTTTTTCTTTTTCTTTTTGTTTTAGTGGAGTGACATGTGGAGGTATTTTATTTTATTTCGAAGGATAGAATTTCTAACAAAGATGTTTTGTTTGCTTTATTGATAAAAATGAATTACCTTTCAGTTCAAAAATCATAGCAAAAAATAATCCAAATGCCCATCAACTGGTGAATGAATGAGCAAACTGTGGTATATCCATACAGTGGAATATTACTCAGCATTAAAGCAGAACTAAATATTATGCATGCTACAACATGGATGAACTGGAAAAACATTATGCTAAATGAAAGAAGCCAGACACAAAAGGTCACATACATGATTCCATTTATATGAATTGTCCAGAAAAGCCAATCTATAGAGACAAAAATCAGATCAGTGGTTGTCTGGGGCTGGAGGTATAAGGAGAAGGGATTGACTGCAAATGGGGGTTAGAAGGAATTTTAGGGGTGATGAAAATGTCCAAAGACTGCATTGTGGTGATGGTTACACAGCTCTGTACGTTCACTAAGAATCACTGAATCGTATACTTTAAATGGGTTAATTTTTTATCATAAATGATATATCAATAAAGCTATAAAAAAGTCATGGACATCTGAGTATATACTTAATACATACTTTTGTGCCTTATGTTTCTTTTTTTATATTTTATGTTTTTACTTTTTGTTAAGGTATAAGAAATGCATGTGTATGTATATATTAATATACACATACATACATATTCATACATATAAAGTACATTAATTTTAAGAGTAGAGCCCGATAAGTTTTTTTATGTGCGTGCATATGTACCAACTATCCAGATCAAGTTATGAAATTTCCAGCATGCCAGACGTTCCCTATGTTTCTTCCCAGTAAATATCTCCAGAGGCAGCCACAATTCTGACCTCTATCACTATAAATTAATGTTGCCTGTTCTTGAAATGCACAAAGGTTGAATCATGCAGTATGTAGCCTTTTGTATCCGTCCCCTTTTACTCAGCTTATCTGTGAGATTCTTTCATGCATGAAGTGTTCTTCCTTATTGCTTGGTAGGATTCCTTTTTATTCATGTGCCTCACTTCCTTATAATGGAATGGACATTAAATTAAGACTGTTTCTAGTTTAGGGCTGTATGAATAAAGCTGCTACGAAGATTTTTGTACCTATCTTTTTGTGGACATAGACATTCATTTATCTTGCATGTATACCCAGGAGTGAAATATTTGAGTTGCAGAGGAGACATATGTTTAGTTTTAGTAGATACTGCCAACAGTTTTCCAGAGTGATTGGATTAATTTACACTCCTATCAGCATTGTATGAGAATTTCAGTTCCTCTCCATCCTCACCAACATTCAGTACTGTTTGCATTTTTAATATCACCCACTCTAGTGGAAGTATAGTGGTTTGTAATTTGTTTATAATTTGTTTACCTAATGAGTGATGGAGTTGAGTACCTTTTAATATGCTTATTGGCTATTTGGATATTATCTCTAGTGAAGTGCCTATTTAAATGTTTTGCCTATTTTTTAATTGGGTTGTTGGTTTTTCTCTCTTTGGCTTATGGGAGTTTTTAATTACCCTGGATAGGAGTCCTTTGCCAAATACATGTATTGCAAATATCTGCTCCCAGTCTATAACTTGCATTTTTTACTATTGCAATCGTGACTTTTGATAGACGGCAATTCTTAATTTTGAAGAAATTTATCTATTTTTGATTCTTTTATTCTTAAAAGTAAATTTATAAATTAGTACATTTAGAAAGCATCATAACCGTCACAACAATCCAATTCTTTTTTATTGCTGTTTAGAAAATATTTGCCTGTCCCAAGGTCTATATAAAACAATATTTTAATAAAATTTCTCATTGGAAAATTATCTTTCCTGGTGTTTCTATTTGGCATAGTAAAATTTACTATTCATCACAAGCAAAGCATAAATTTTATGCATACCTCTTTTGTAGCACATTCCACATTGCATAGTCATCCTTTGCTTATCTGACTGCCTGTGAAATGCATGGTATTTAAGAGCTTAAACTTTAGAATCAGTCAAATCTCAGCTCTGCCTCCTACTGAGCCTTTCCCTTCTTCAGTCTCCTCGTCAGTAAAATCAAGAAGATAATGTAGGGGAGAAACAATTTCTTTTTTCATCCATTGCTAAGTTCATGGCTGAGACCCCTATAATAACATACAGATTACCAAGGAAAAAAGCATACCCATTTATTTACTGTAAGTTTTACATGGCACAGGAGACTTCAGAAATGAAGACCCCAAGAAACAGGGAAAACTGTGTATATTTTATGCCAAGTCTGATGAAAAAGTGGATAGTTGTGGAGAAACATGATTGAACAAAAGAGGAGTAGGATCTAATGGTAATAAATGAGGGGGAACTTGGCAAGTTCTATTTGTTCAGATTCTTTTGTGTCCTGAGTCTTCAGAGGTAAAGAAATGCCTTTCTGGGTACAGGGAGGGCATCTCTGGAACAAGGGTCTTACAGCTTATTTCAGGGCAAAGTCAGCTAGGTTTTATGGCTGCTTCTGCGGTTCCCTCAAATGCCAAAGTGCCACATTTTGGGGAAGTGTGTCCTGAGCCCCATCAATAATATATATCCCCCAGGCTGTTTCTTAAAGATTACGTGAGATGATATTTGTACAATGCTTAAAACAGAGCTGAGCACTTAGTTAAGGTTCAATAAGTGATAAGGATGATTATCATTTTATCTTCAAATTAAGGACAATGTCAGGTTAACTCTTGTCCTCTAGCACCAAACACAGTATTTGACTCAACCTCCCCACAAGCCAATTGCCCTTACTAATCATTTATATTTTAATCATTTGATAGTAACTTGAATTATTTTTTAGTGTCTTTGTATTCCTTGAAGTGATTGTTATTCATCCAAATTTATAGCAAATTTTAGATTTTTTTCCTTTAAAAACTCGTAAATTTATTTTTGTCTTTTTAGAAAATACTTTAAAGATTTAGAGAGTAGTTCATTCCAGTTTAATGAATTAAAGTTGGTCCATTAGTGTCATTTCCTAGTCTTTCTTTGTTTCTCATGGGGAGAGAAGATCATTTTAGATTCTTTTTAAATCACTCTAATTTTATCCTGGAAAGATTAAGGCAACATACATCAAATCCTTTAGAGCACATACAACACTTAGATAGTTTTCCTTTAAGTCTGACAGTGACAGGCCATAATACTACTGAATAAATTCATACCAAACCAAAGCTTCTGGGCTCGGTTTCAATGTTTTATTTAGTATGATTCTCGCCAGCTTTCTTCCGACAGGGCTCAATCAAGATGTTAGTTAATATTCTTGCACATGGCATTTGGAATGGGTTTATTCTTTTTGGCATTGACTCTGTTACAGTTTCACCATGACACATCCTTGTGTTGGTTTATTACTAAACATAGTTGTGACTGAAGGGGACTCTCTCTTTTGGCCTCAATGATGTAGTAAGTGGCAATTTCGCAATCCTTACAGGTTTACCCTAATACAATGTATGATACTTTTCTGAACATGGTAATTTTTAGGCGCTTGCAACTTGCAAAGCAGCAAATTGATACAAATGGGGATTTCTGACAGCTTCTCTTTCAGGCTGAATGTCACTCCCGGGACTGTGATTCCATGTGAAATAAGGCAACATTGGCCGGAGGAGCTGCCATCTGGACTCAGACGAGGAAGGCATCATTTACACGGGGCTGGCATTCAGACTCAGGGTCACAAAGCAGCTCTTTCCAGGAGCAAAATGAAGTTGTCAAGCAAGCATTTGCTGTGGCTCTGCCAGGCGCCATTCAGATATGACAAACTTGCCTTCCTCTTTTTATTATGGTTTACTAATTCTGGAGAAAGATGGAGATTTTTTTTTTAATGTGTGCTCATCCAAAGGTCAAAACAATTTTAAACAAGGGCAGGCACAGTCCTGCAATAAAAATGCAGCAATCTAGTTGTGCAATAAGTCCATGTCGGGGCTGAGGGAAGTGTCACGTTTACCTCTCTGCAAAGGGCACTTTAATCAAAAGACCGATGGCAAGAGGAGCTTTGAATTTGTTGTTCTATTTTCCCCGCATCTGCATGAAATTGTGTCTTTGAAACTACATATTATGGAGATGAGTGATACCAGAGAGAAACACGTGGTCTGAAGGAAACAGAAAAATACAGCAGTGTGATAAGATGCTTGGCCCACTTTTACAGCCTCTCTGGTGGTTATCAAAGAGGAGGTGCTGATGATGAGGGCCATGTGGAGGTGTTTGGGGGGATGGATTTTCCCCATTACTACACAGGGACACTGCGTCCTTCCTTAACTGCATTTCCTTAGGGGGGTAATGACAGTCAGAGGAAAAGCCAATGCTTGCCGTTCAAGCACAGTGTGAAAAAAGAAGTTTAAAGGATAAAAACCAGTGGCAATGAGATCCAATTCTTCCATATTCCTCTCCTATAGCTGTAGCGCTCACCGCCCTCTCTGCTCCAAAGCAGAGCGAGTTCTTTGGGAAGTGGTCTGAATTTCCTGGGTGCAGGGGTTAGAGCTGACACCCTCCTCCAGGGCTCTCTTTGTCACTGCACAGGGACACTGCTACCCCTGAGCCCCCTGTGCAGGGTGGCACTGGTCATGAACAAAAGACACGAATGGTGCACAAGGTTTTCTGAGTGGCGATTCTTGATGGCTTCTATAGCCAGATGGATGTGTTTGTTGGGGTTATTAACAGAGATCCAGAATCCTTTAAAAAAAGGATCAAGTTTAGATGGGACAACCATGACTATTAAAAGCATTTGAACTGGGTTTGAGATACCCACGTGGAGATGCCAAATAAATAGTTGAATATGTAAGTCTGAACCTCAGAGGAAAGAGCTGGTTTAAACACATGAACGAGTAAGTCCTGTGTCTATCAAAGGCCTGGGAATGGATGAGATTGTGCAGAGAGCATGAGAAGAGGCAGCGTAGACACATAGAGCCTTGGAGAACATCAACATTTAATTGTTTCACTAGAAAAATGTTAAGAGAAATAGCAACCAGAGAAGTAGGAGAAATCAGGACCATCTTCTCTCATGACAGCAGTTAAGGGTAAAGACTTTCAAAACAGAGGGGAATGGGGACACTGTTGAGTATCAAATGCTGCTGAGAGGTCTGGAGAAATAAAAAATGCACAAGGTCCATTGGATGCCGTGCGATACAGGGAGGGGGTGACCTTAAAAAGGGCTGTTTTCAGGGAATGGTTGGAAAATCTGCTTCATATAGGAGTGGCCAAGAAAGTGAGGAAATTCAAACATCCAGTGTACTGTGGGCAACTCTTGCAAGAATTTTTATTTCTTAGGGGAAGAAGTAATGCTGAAGGGGGTGAGGCATTGAAAGAATTGAGGATTGTTTGTGTGTGTATCTTGGTTTGTTTTTCCACATAGGACAGATTATCAGTGGGAAGAATCCCAAGAAAAATAAAGAATGCATGGTGGCGCATAGCTCCTGCGAAGACAGAGAAAGAGTGGGACCCTAGCATGAGGCCAGGGAGGGGCCCGAGGCAGGAGTGGAAATTGTCGCAGAAGGAGACAGGAGAGAACAGTGTTTGTAGAGACAGGGTTGATTGTTTGAAAACAGGAGGCTGAGGAGTTCCTCTCTAATGTCGGTATTTCTCTGTGAGTTTAGAAATGAGGTCAGTTGTTAAAGAATGAGCAGAAAGTTCCTTAGAGCACGAACACAGGTAGATACATGTGTATTGGTAAAAGGCTGAAGAGCAAACAGGTTGGGATCAAGGTACACATAGCACCACCCAATGCAGAAATCTGTGGTTAGGAATCAGGCCTGGGGTCCAGACAGTGGGGAGAGAGGGACAGCACGCATGTGGATTGGCATGACTTGAAGGTGTGTATGGAAGCCATGTGACCAGATTTATGCAGTTGTTTAATAAATATATACTACTTATTATAATATAATAAACCTTAGTAGCTGCAGAGAATATATACTGAATTATCATTATGAACCTTAGTAGCTGCAAAGATAAAGTGAGGTGGCTCCCAGCCTCTGAGCAGTCAGTGTAGAAAGAAACTGGCATTTAAACAGACGAGAGTGAAGCGGTGTAACAAGAGCTCTAATAGGACAAGGTTTTATAAATGTCTGTATGAAAATGCACCTCTCTTTGCTAGTGAGACTAAGAGAAAACTTGAATAGGAAAACAATGTTTTTATTCACCTGTAAAGAAAGAGGAGTTGTAAACCCGATGAAGAAAGGAGAAGTGTGTTTCTGGTAGTGGGAAGAGATATGAGTAATGTTGCTACAATATGTGAAATTTATAGAAAATAGGAATACTGTAATATAAACCAATTAGGTCACTTCTGAATACACAGAAAAAATCATGGAATTGTGGAGTAATAAAGCCAGAAACAGAGATCATCAAAGTCCACACCCTCATATTGCACGGCAAGAAAGAGCCCACGGGAGGAAGAAAGGGAACATCCAGGTAACAATGGACGTGAATAGAATGCAGATGTCCTGACTCCCAAGTCAGTGCTCACCTCACTCAGTGATCTTCACAGCTACACCTGCACTGGCTGGAATATGCAGAGTCTGGAATGTCACGGAAGAGCGGCAGCATTCCCTGGCTCCACTTCCAAGCAAGGGGCGTCTGGATCAGCTGCTTCAGACAAGGCAACCCTTGGGCCCCACCTCTATGTCCACAGTTGGAAAACAGTTATCTCGTGAGGGTCTCTAGGGCTGTCACCATCCCTGTGCAGATCTGTAGGATGGATTTTATGCTGGAGATATTACTGCTACCCTAGCAGGAGGCAGAAGCGGGCATCTGAGTCTGTCTGCGGAAGGCCAGAGCCAGGCTTTAGCAGAATCATTGCTTCACCCCCTTCACGTGGGTTATGCCACGTGCCTCTAAAATCTCCCAAGAATCTGCCATGGTACCAGCCTTCATTATGCATTAGCCTAAACCTAAAGAACACAGAGAACAGAGGCTAGAACCCAGGAACTCCAATGTCCCCGTAAGTGAATTTTCTTGCAAATGAAAGGTTTAATAGAAAAACAATTTGTTTCAACAAATATATTCAGCAATCTTTTGTTTATTTATTTATTTATTTGTCTATTTCCTTAAACAAAGATTTGCCTGCTTTTGTAAATATATAATAAGTTATATACAATTTTAAATTTCCTGTTTCGGTCAAATTGCCTTTCCTCAGGTCATGAATCTGAACATGGGTATAACCGTACAGCATGACAGGCGTAGTGGTGTAGAAAATTGTGCTGAATTGCCATTGACTGTTGGCCCTACCAGGGGCTCCCAGAGTGTAGAGATCGTGGTGCTAGTTAGAAAATGGGCCCCTCTGCCCCGCACACCCATCAGTCTCACCCGGCCTCGGGAGCAGACTGCGGGCTGCATTCAGCCCCACTCCTGCCCTCGCTAGTCAACCTCCACATCGACTAAACTGTCAAAACAAGTCCCTGATTTGCTTTTTTTTTGTAAAAGTCAGTATAAGACACAAGTCGATTACTAAGCTTCCTGAAAAGCTAGACTCAGAGTAAATAAAATCTGATGCTAGTGCTGCTGAGACTGGGGATATGATATAAAGTCATGATACAAGGGGTGCAAGTAAGACTGTTGCTAATGGATGAAAGCTGATTGAAAGATAAACCCAATTATGAACGCCAATACAGACTGCAAATCCGTGAGCAGAGATGGTTACGTAGGTGGCAAAACTGCTGTAAGTTTTACGTAGATAAATCGCAGTTCTTTCTTGAACCAACTGAAGCCAGGAGAAACTGATTAGGTGGGATAAAGTTGTCTCAGGTGAAATCAACTGTCACCTAATCAACCAAGGAACAGAGAAAGATTTTTTAAAAGTCTCCAAACACCAGAATTCCACGTGTGTATGATTTTTTTTAAATAAATGTACTCTTTTAGTTTTTCCTTTTTTATTTGTTTGGATAGGAAAAAAGAAATAGAAATAAAAACCTGCGTTCATGTATTTGAAAACTGTTTATTGAGCGCTCAGTGTGGACAGGCGCTCTTTATCAGTAGCCATAAACAAAGCTCAGCTTTACTGGATCATAAACTCTAGTGGGAGGAGACAAAGAAAACAACAAACAAGACAGCGTGTAATATGTCAGGAGATAATAAATGCAAATAAATAAATAAAATAGGGTAAGGGAACGGGAGGGGAGGAAGGATACCATTTTAGGTAGCTTATTAAGACAAAGCCAGGCTAATAAGATGATATTTGAGCAACATCTAAGCGAAGAAAGTGAGAGATCCTCGTGGATGGAATGGGGCGAGGACTGCAGGTGGAAAAAATAGCAATTGCCAAGCCCTGAAGTGGGAATGTGCTTGGGTGTTTGAGGAACAGGAAGGTGGGCCGAGCAGCTGCAAAGGCAAGAGCAGAAGTCCTGAACCAAGAAACAGGTCAGTGATAAAGAAAGAGTTTATTCTTAATAAAAAGTGGGGCGATGTATCCAGGCAAGCGATAAAGAAGATTAATAATTGAAATCAGGGGAGGCAGGTGGTTTGGATAAGTTTGGGAGTTTGCTTCCTAATGGGCATCTTAATAAAATTGTTCGTCCAGAGTTCCAAGGCAACAGTATCCAAAAAGCATATCTGAATATTATATAATTTCTTATATTCAGTACAATCGAACTGAAATCAGTTGCCTTGCCAGCACGAGAAACATTACTAATTGACCTAACATGAGGGCCTTTGAAGAATCTCATTTAATACCAGCAGGTTAATCAACAGACTAGAAAACAAGTTTTAGTTAAAATACATTCAAGGAAAAATTTATTCTGTACTTTAGTGTCCAACTGTTTTGTTGTCAGGAAAAAAAAAGAAGAAGAAGGGCAAATTTTAGTGATTTTGCTGTTTTAAATAAGTGTCCCTTTACCCACTTGAAAAATCTGCCACTCGTTATTGAATTTTTTGTCACCTTACTGCTCTTCTGTGAGATTGGAGGACTTTGAATTTGTGCCACTTTTATGAACTGCTTGTGCCACAGAGAAAGGCTTTAGCATCTTAGTTTCCTGGGAGGAAGAGCGGGTAATGGATGAATAATGTGCGACTCTGCCGGCTTGATGTCTTACAAACAAGAAAGGATTTCTGCCTCCGCCGAACTGCACACATGATATGCAACCTCGGGTTTTGTGCTACATAAGCAGTGCCTTGCTCTACCGTTGAAGGACTGAGGCATTTTTCAGATAATAACACATTACTATCTTGCAAGTAACAAGTATAACAGGGTCAAAGGTCAAGGCTAATTATTTTAATGTCAGCATTTTTTTTTCTTTCTTTCTTGTTAAATAGTAGGAAAGAAGGACCTAGTTCAAAAAGCTTTGGCATTAAGGCTCAGCCTTCCCCTTTGTCCTTTTCACAACTCCCCTGGTCATGTCCTTATCAGACTGGGTTTGAGAAACCAAACCCAGCCTGAGATTTTCTCCAAGGCAGTGTTTTTGCAGGGCTGGCTCCAGTCCTAGCATCTCAGGAAGAAGTAGTGAGCATCATAATAATAATTGCGGTTATTGATCAGTATCGGTCCCATCATCAGAACTTTAATCTTTTCTTCTTTGTCAATTTCTTTTACTTTTGACTATATGATATGTTCTGAACCCCACTAACTAGCAGAATCCACCCTCTCTCCCTGGTCACCCCAGGCAGCTGCTCTGTCCCTCTCCTTGTGTTCAGGTGACTTCTGCTCTGATCATTCATGTTGGCTTCCTTAGATCCTCATCACCTTAACCCCCTGAAGCCTGATCGCCTGAAACATGAATCTGCACTTCAGCTGCTCTCCTAGTCCTCACACCCAGTGACACTGGCCAAGCTTCACTCTTCGCCTTTCTGGAACAGTCAGTATTCATTTACCTGCTGTATACCTAGGACTGTGCTAGAAGCTGGGGGTACAGAATCAGGCTCCAGATGGAGCTCCATGCCTGCAAGGAAGATGAGCACATAAAGTCATCGCAATACAGTACCACGAATGCAGTGACTAAGTTGCACATAAACTGCGGCTTAACACAACTAGGGGGCTAATCAGACTGCTGTGGGGAATTAGATGAGAGCAGATTTCAGAGAAGTGAACTTTCTTCACATCACCTTGCCTTGACTCTCTTTCCACTTTGCAGCTGCCTGCGTTTAGTCCTCCTCTCCTGCGCCGTGGCGTTGCAAGAGGCAGACCCTCACCTGGACACTTGTCCTATTCCACAAACTCTTCCCCACGTGGGTTTCAGTTAGCCCTGTGGATGACTCACAGCTTTCCAGGTTTAGCTCTGATCTCTCTCTCCTGAAGTCACAAATCGTGTCTCCTGTGTGTCCACACTTCCACACTGCTGCGTCAGAGGGCTTCTCTACCAGGGCGCTGCTGGCATTTGGGGTGGGACAGCGATCTGTTGTGCGAGACTGTCTCACACAGTGTGAGACATTTAGCACCCTTGGGCCCACGGCTCTAAACACCACCAGCTCCTTACAGATGTCTCCTCCAACTCAGACCTGCGGAGGTAGAACCAGCCCCAACTCTGGTCCCTATTAACCTCAAATGCCCTCTCTGTACAATTAAACTGGACATTTCCCCCCAAAATTGAAATTTCTTTCAAAACGTTCAGGTTTGCCTAAACTTAAAACCGAGCAGTCACAGGCAGGTCACCATCAGCTCGCCGACTCCTACTGATTTCCTTTCGCAGTTTGTCTCTCCTCTGTCTGTGGTAGGCAGAACGCCATGTGCATGACACTCTGAGTCTTTATCGCCTCCTCTGTGGAATGGTCACTCTATTTCCTGTCTCCTTTCCCTTCTGGCACATCCTAAAATATCCCCTTGACCATGCCTCTTCCCTGCTGTAAAACCCACAGTAACAGACTTTTATTACAGGATTAATGCCAAACAGACATAATGAAAACCCTCCCCCATAAACATTTAAAAATGCATAATAAATATTTTTTAAAATCCTTTTAAGCGCGTGATTGATCTTGCAAGAAAGGGAGAAAGATCTTCAGAAACCTAAAATGAAGTGAAACCATGAAAAAGAGTGTCAATGAGTGCTAAAGCCAGAGCTGATCTACAGCAGCCGTTCCCAACCTTTTTGGCACCAGGGTCCATTTTCATGGAAGACAATTTTTCCATGGCTGGGGGGTTGGGGGGATGGTTTCTGGGATGATTCAAGTGCATTACATTTATTGTGCACTTTATGTCTATTATTATGACATTGTAATACATAATGAAATAACTGTACAACTCACCATAGTTTGGGGACCCCTGATCTATTCAGCAGCTGTGTAGGGGGAAAAGGTCCACAACAAGTGATGAGTTCTATCAAATATCTTTTCGTGGAAAACAGAATCCAAGAGGCTAGACTCTCAGTGAAAATCAAAACAAAACTAACAAAAAACCCACTCCACAAAAGAAGACAGCACAGGAACCTTGGCCCAGAGTAAAGAGAAAAAGAAATTAACCCTTGCAGTTGTGTAACAAAAAGCCAGTTCTGACGCATGTTTACAGCATAACTTCATACTATTCAGATGGTTGGAAAAATTTTAAGCTGGAAATATATATATATACATATATATATATATATATATATTTTTTTTTTTTTTT
>VBSM01003176.1:1635131-1645164 GCA_008086735.1 Cheirogaleus medius | reverse complement strand
CTCCCAGAGTGCTAGGATTACAGGCGTGAGCCACCGCGCCCGGCCTGGAAATATATTTTAAAAGGTCCCAGATTGGTAGTATCCCCATGTATCTGAAAAAAGCAAATACAAATTATCTCAGAGGGACATACCTTTAACTGGACCTCAAAGGATTCCCACAGATATATTTGCAAAAAGTGTCTTTAAGAAAAACAAATCTTGAATGTATGAGGAAACAAGATACCATAATTATGAATCAACAGAAATAACTAATAGCATTTTC
Source organism: Cheirogaleus medius (assembly GCA_008086735.1). Lineage (NCBI taxonomy): Eukaryota > Metazoa > Chordata > Mammalia > Primates > Cheirogaleidae > Cheirogaleus > Cheirogaleus medius. The sequence continues at coordinate 1,644,902 of VBSM01003176.1, read as the reverse complement.
AGTCCTGTAAAAACTTCAGGTATTGAAATTGTTAGATCAAAAACTTTTTTAAAAGAGGTAATTGAAGATATGATAAAGGAAGACACTATTGAAAATAATGAGTCGCATTTAGGAAAGAACTAAATAAAAATTACAGAAATGAAGATATACTGGATAAAACTCAAAGTTTAATGGTGGAGTTAAATAGCAGTTTCTCCCCAGCTGAATTAAAAATAGTGAAATGGAAAATAAATTCTAAAGAAATTTTCCAGAAAGCAGCCCAATGAGACAAAGAATTGTCAAATATGAAGAAGAGACTGAGAGCAGGGAGATTAGACCAAGACCATGCAAAACACCTCTAATTGGGGTTATAGAAGAAGAGACAAAATGGATGAGGCCGTACTTTAGTGAATAATGGCTAACATTTCACGAGAACAGAAGAAAATATTCAGATTCAGACTCAGATTAAGGAGTCACAGAGGATGTAAACAAAAATGAAAGAAATCCCCATCTAGACAAAAAATTCAGATTACTTACAAAAGAATGGAAATTGAACTGACCATTGACTATTCAATATATGGCCTATTTTGTTCTCTTTAATACTGCTCAGAATTACAAACTCCCATCTAATCTGTCACTTCAATTTCATTCAAATTAATAAAATCTAATTCATTTGAACAGGATTTAAGGATTTGATTCAACTGCATCAAATTCTGCTCAGCAGAATCAGGCCCTGATTGAAATCTATTAAGTTCAATTCAATAAAATAAATTTCAGTATGATGCAGTGCAATTAATTTTTAATTAACATTTCACTTCAGGTCCATTTTGATCTGAACTTCAATTCTACATTTCTAAATTTGGTCCCTATTGAAATCAATAAAATATAGCAAAATCCAATGTAATTCTAAAAGGTACAACCTGAAACTAATCAACTGCATTCATTTCTGTTCATCTCTAATCAGATGAGTTTCGTGATATTCAATCACAGAGAAAATTTTCACTTTTAACTACCAAATTGAATGTTTATATTAGAACTTCAAAATTATGAGTTTTTACCAACCCTTCATCACTATCTGCAATATGAGCATTACAGGAGTTTTTTGAATTCTTTCTTTGTTTGGTCTTTATATTAACATAGAACCACATAGAATTAGATGGTTGGGAAACAAAGAGAATATTGCTATCCAGTTAATAAGCTGATTTCTCAAAAATCATAGGTAACTTGACATGATAGGCTTCTGTATCTATGAGAATACATGATACATGATTTTTTAATTTTATTTTTAAGATTCTCAATTTAGTAAAATGTAGGCATTTTGATACAGGATCATGATTATGAAACTGAAAAAAAAAGCAAGGTTACAACGACTATATTATTCAGAAAAAAAATAAGTGGAAATTAAATTGAAGTGTTACTGTAGTAAATATCATTATCACCTCTTCGTGTCTTCCCTAGAAGACAAGGTGCTGGATGGTATCTCAATGGGACCGAGGCACCTGGGTCTCTCTGCTTCTTTGCAGATGCTCCCAGGTGTCCAATGAGCTAAACCCACCACTGTCCTTTCCCCAGGTCAGTGTATAGCAGGTCTGATGACAAGGACCACTGGGGCATTAGTGACTGAGTTCTAAGCCTTTCCTCTGAGATTTTTATCCTATAGGTCTTATTCTACAGGGAAGGGAATCTATATTGCTCACAAGAGCCTCAGGTGAATCTTAAATGAGTCACAGGCCCTTCTCTATACTCATCTCCCACCACCGAGGAAAAAATAAAGAAACAGAAGTGATCACTCCATGGCTTCACTCCCAGGCCTCATCCTTCTATGAGGATCCTGAGACTTGGGTTCCCATGGTCCAGATCTTGGAAATGATTGAGTAAGGACAAATGCCACATATACCAAAGAAGAGAGGCTGTCTCTATTTAAGCCAGAGAACTCCAGGCCTAGTGGCCTGTCTCCATTTCCAATCTTTGGGGACAGGGGTGGCTGTCAGCTTTAGCTTTAAGCCCCTGAACCCCTTGGATTATAAACGTCCCATTACTGAAAGAAAGGGGGATTCTAGATCTGCTTGATCTTCCAAATTACAGCTATCAGATTATCTAGAGGACTTTGTAGTAGTTACAACACCCCCACATTTCCTCTCTGCTCCATCCTAGCCCAGAGCTTATTGTAAAGGCTCTTTTACCTTCCTCCTTCTCTAGGTCATTTGTACTGGAAGAAAGGCTCTTACAGGTATAAGAATGTTTTGCATATGCAGTCCACAATTACACCAGTTAAGGATGTCTTCACCATTCATAACTTGATAGGGATTGCTGTAATCACATCAGAGTGGTCAGCTGAAATTTGCTGATAAAGAAGAGGAAGAACAAAGATTTGGCAGTACAGCGGTTAAGGATGGAAGGGAGGAGGAGGTGGAAGATTTTTCAGAGCTTGAGTTCCTTAGAAAGGAAATCCTGCACCGTAGGAGGCTTCAAACAGCCAGAAAGCTCCCAGAGGGCAGAGCCTGGGCAGGGCTGCAAAGGAGCTTGCAGCAGGGGGTACCAGGCACTGCAGTGCAAAGCCTGCTCCTGCTGTGATTGTACCTGTTCTGTTTCCTCTGCTAAAAAGCCCTCTGCAACTCTTAAGCAGAATTTGTAGATAAGGTAGTAGTAGTAGATACAATAAAACTAGGTTTCATCAAGCTAAAATGATGCTTTTATGTTTTCATTTTGGAGACTATATACGTACGTGTAATATCCTGTTGAAGTGGATGGAATAAAACTATTAATAATTAAATGTCCCAGGGACCATACAGGATCTTACCTTGGTGCCAGGACAATATTTATTTAAGCAACCAATTAAGTTACCTTGTGTAGCCCAGAACTTCCAAAGAACACATTTTGAAAATCACAGATATATACTGCATTTTCATCAAGAGGTCCCCGTGCATTTCCCCTTGTGCCTCTGAAACAACTTGTTATTGGTAAAAATGACAGAGATCTGTTGGTTTCTTTAAGTCTTGGAAAACGAGTATCCTCTTTTCTTTCTTCCTCTCCCAGTTTAATCATCCAAACCATAATAAACCCTTCACCATAATAAAACTTGATCTTAAGTGAGTGCAAACAGTATAGTGATTACATTTAATTCAATCCGTGTTTAGCTGCTTTAATACAATATGCCTTACTTTGATAATTTAGCTCCTAGTTAGAATGTGGTTCATCATTACCTAATTTTGTTGCAGTGATTACACCTACTTAATATAGCTAACTAAAATCTTGATGTTCTGAAATTCTCGAACTCTTAGAACTTGATAATTAAATTATTTCTTTTCTCACCATTTCTCACCTTTGTCTTTAAAAGAGTCTTTTCATTTTTACTGCCTTTAGCTGCTTTTCCCCAAAGCCAATTAACAGGTAAATAATGATTTGTAAAGCAAAAAGTAGCACTTCATTAGCATAGCACTGGAATAAAGGAATTCATTGCTCAAAGTAAATCGAACCATTCTCCTCTTGCTGAATATAAAATATACAACAAAATTAATAATTTCTTTCGGTTACAGTGGTTTAACCAAATTAGCCAGTGCTAATAACAAAGCCTACAATTTGCTTTTTCCCTGGAGTCTGTTTTTCTTATTGCCATTATTTTGTGTGTGGCAGATGTGCAAACAGCTAAGTTAAACATTTTGTGCTGTGCTTAACTTCTTTTCCTAGGAAGGAGAACAGGATAATATCAATTTTCATCACCCTAACTGGGAGCATCAGTTATATAAGAACTCAAGTATCGTGACTTGAAAAAGGGTGGGGCACGGGAGAAGAAGCTAGGAAACTAGGCTGCTCCCACTGGGTCACTAGCGCGTCACCTCCTTGCACTTGTACTCCATGCATGTAGAGCTAATGTCATTGCACATCACGCCCTTGGGTCGCATCATGATGTCCAGTAAGAAAAAGTCCCTCCCTGCCATGATCTGAAGGTCTGCCATGCGAGATTAGCACAGAGACTGGATCCCATGCATAGTTGAGGACTCCTACGGGAACACCTGCTGCTCAAACAGCTTGACAATGAAACTTCCTTTCCTGGGCTTGGAAGTCAGCTGACTCTGTTCTCTATTTCCCCTGCAGCAGTGGTCCGCAACCTTTTTGGCACTAGCGATTGGTTTCGTGGAAGACAATTTTTCCATGGACTGAGGGAGTCGCAGGGGATGGTTTTGGGATGATTCAAATGCATTACATTTATTCTGTACTTTATTTCTATTATTATTACATTGTAATGTATAATGAAATAATTATACGACTCACCATAATGCAGAATCTAATGCCACCACTGATCTGACAGGAGGCGGAGCTCAGCTGGTGATATGAGCGATGGGGAGTGGCTGTAAATACAGAGGAAGCTTCCCTCGCTGGCCCACCACTCACCACTTGCTGTGCAGCATGGTTCCTAATGGACCAGTACCGGTCCACAGCCTGGGGGTGGGGACCACAGCCCTATAGCACTTTTCTCATCATCCAGAGGGTGAGGCTAATTGTCACTTTGCTCCTTTTACTGTCACCATTCTGATTTTACAAAGAATGCTTAGCCACACACAGTTTCTCTGGTGTGTGCAAATTGCCGTCACTCACTGTCTATAATGAAAAGATAACATGGGGTTAGGTTGTTTCTACTGGTCACTGGAAGAAACGACCAGAAGTTGAGCTGAGATTCTGAGATATGTACTCTTTCATTATTTGAGGTGCAAGCAGGACAAAGGAGTTTTCTGCCAAACTGTAACTTTAGTTCTACAGGTGTCTGATTTGTCTCTTCTCCTCTACCAAGTGTGTCGCATCCCCTAGTTTCCAGGAACAATGGCATTGACTACAATTTCCTTTGAGAGAGAATTTAGCATTAGGTCAACTTGAAAAGTGCAATGCAACAAACGGATATGATAACCAGTCTAGATAATGTTTCCACATTTTCAGGGTCAGGTTGTGGTCCGACCGACTGCATGAGCCTTTTGCAAGGTTAGCATGGCATGGTCTACCTTGTCCTCTTCCTATAACATCAGTAGAGATGGAGTCAGCAGAGAACTAGTGCAGCTTATGGACCAAATGACCTTAACATGTCTTTGGGTGGCTCAGATGATATGGTTTCCAAATATGAGATTTTTCAGTCCTTATTTTTTTGAAAATCTGAACTGCATCAAAAGAAAACAAGTCTATCATTAGCTGTGGTTTCAACAATGGAAAGCATCAGAAGTTGGATGCTTTATCCTTTACCCTGATGGAAAGAGAAGAGAGGCAAAATGACCTGAATGTAAAAAGCTGGGACAAGGCACAGGTGGGCAGAAGACACAGTTTCAGGGTAGACCTTTATCTCAAAGAGCTGGCTGCTTTCTCCCCTTGGAACAGGGCATTGAAATCTCCCTCTCAACTGTTTGCCAGATCAAGTGAAATATATTTTTAAAAATTTGGATGCCATAAATGACCATGCCAAAGGAAAATACTAACTTTTCCAAATTAAGTCAATACACTAAAAAACCTAGAAATTTGAATGGAATAGGAGGGTAATTGGATAATTTCTTTCCAAATTCAGCAGACTTGCTCATTCATTACATCAAGCCTGAATTTTAGGCCCAGAATATTTTTAGTGATTTTAAGGTGCCCCTTTTTTTAAAATTTCAAAATATTACAGGGGGTACAAACACTTTATTTACATAAAGTAGAACTACCATTTGATCCAGCAATCCCAGTACTGGGTATTTACCCAAAGGGAAAAAAGACATCTGCTCTCAAATGTTTATAGCTGCCCATCTTTTAACAAAATTGTTCTTAAGTAAAACTATTAGAATGTCTTAGAAAGTGCCATAGTATTTTTAATATATTTCTAAAAAATGGCCCTTACTTCATTGTATTATTTGTTTAGATGTTGTGAGTGTTCCAGTGATAACTTCACAAGTACAAGACGTTTTCCTCATCTTTACTTCTGAGCACTGACACAGATACAAGTGCACACGTAACATCCTGAAAGGGTGGATGAGTTCTTACAATGTAATTTTAACCCCAACACCTGGGGATTTTAGTGACTGGCCTTTTTGACTTACTGGGGGGCATAACCTCCAGTAGGTTTCATTCATTCCCCGTCTTCCTGCAAAAGTCCCCTGTTCTCTTAGCACAGTGTTCTCAGGGTTCATCCATGTTATCACATATTGCAGAATGTCCATTTTAAGGCTGGATAATATTCTACTGTATGTATATACAAATACTGCATGATTCCCCTTATAGGAAGTATCCAAAGTAGTCAAATCGTAGAAACAAAGAGGGAACGGTGGTCCCCAGGGTCTGGGAGGAGGGGAAATGGGCAGGTGCTTATCAATGGGCATAAAATCTTCAGTTAAACAAGAACAACAAGTTCTGGAAACCTGCCGTACAACACCAGACCTATGGTTAACAGTACTGTACTGCACACTTAAAAAGCTGTTAAGAGGGTAGATTTCATGTTAAGTGTTCTCACCACACTCAAATGAAATTAAGGGATAAAAAAAGAGTTGTCCATTGTCAGGGTCTCCCCACTCACCCCTTCTGTTCCCTTCTCCACCTGCTGCTTCCGGGCTTTTCTTCCTGCCATTCACCTGAAACTCCTCGCAACAAAGCCTCCAGTGACCTTCTAGCTGTCAAAGTAAAAGAAAACTCTTAAGTCCTCATCCTAACAGACTTAGCGATGAAATCTAACAACGCCAGCCCCTCTGCTCTCCGGGAACCCCTTCCCCTGTTTTCCCCACCCCTCCCGGCTGCCTTCTTTCTTGAACTCCACTGTGGCCATTTTCTCCTCGTGCTACTTTTGAAACGCTGCTGTAATCTAGAAGATCCCAGCAGTATATCTCCCGCTTCCAGTATGTTCTAGTTTGATCTGATGGTTCCTAAAATGGATTTTCGGCTCAGAAAATGCTCCTGAGATCCAGACTTCTACAGCCGATTGCCTATTTTATGTATCAAGCCCATCGCCTTTTCTTCCACATCCGCTCTTCCTTCTCTCAGTCCTCCCTTGAGAAAGCAAATCACTTCCCATTCGTCACCCACCCAGAGGCCTAGGATCAGTCCACGTCGCTGTCTGCCCAACCCAAATCCCAACAGTCCCAAGCCAACTGTATCTCATGAGCCTTCTGTCTTCTTTCCCTTCCATTTATGCTACTGTTTAATTATTTCTCTTTTGTATTAATATAACAGCATCACTTCTGACCTCCCTGACTTCATCCCACACAAATCCATCTGTCATCTCCCTGTCGATCTTTGAAAACACAAATTTGACCGTGATAATTCCCCGCTTAAAACCCTTTAATAGTTACCCAGTATTTTAAAGATAAAGATCAAACTTCTTAAGTTGGGGGAAAATAAGTATTAAGAAGGAAGAATGAACCAAGGCAAAATAGCTTCTTATTTGGACAAAGGTGTTTTGCAATGTGGCCCTCATCCACTGTCTACTGCTACCCACCCCTTCTACCCTCTCACACATCCCTCCAGCCCTGTTCTACAGGTGCATGCAGTCCGACATCTGTTTTCCATGGAGAACTCTACCCCTGTGTCTTTCTACATTCTGCTCCCTTTACACAGGGGCCCTCGCCTCTCTTGTGTCCTTATTCTTCTGGGTAATGCAACCTCCAAGACGTAGTTCCGACTTTTTACCTCCTCAGGAAACCTTCCCTCATGACTTCCTTCCCCTCACCCACCCTCCTCTGTGTTCATAATATTGATTAAACTGTATTCTAATCTGTGTCTTTACCCTCCACTTTTCTGCTGAGTTTCTTCTAATGTTTGGCATACATTGGACCCCAGTGGATGTTTGATGTTTGGATGAATGAATGAATAAATGAGTGAATATTAGGCCAAATAATTAGGGAAAGAATATGATATAAAGAGCATTGTATAATGGCTTGTGTGATATAGTGTTGAGCTTCTGGTTTGCAGGCTAAGCTGCTGTGTGATTAAAAAAATTGCTTAACTTTTCTAGACCTACGTTTCCTTACCCATAAAATTAGGAGGTCATACTTTGAAACAGTCAAAGTCTGCGCTTAGCCCTAATAAATCTGTGATCTCCATGACTATCAGTTGACAGAAAAGCACAGCAGCCATGCAGTAGAACCAATTCCTGCCCCTGTGCTTTCATTTTGGACTGACCCCATCTGGGCTGCCCACTTACTGAATCCACTCCTAAATTACAGAAGCGTGAATGTAAAATTTCTTCCCAGGAAAGAGGTACATATCCCAGTGGGGGAACGTGAGCTTACCATTATTCCCTTTGAAGTTTTTTATTAAATGTTTCTATTATTGAAATACATTTACTTTTAAGAGGGTTGCATGGCGTTCGGCCTGTGAGACACTATTACTCCTGGGGAGGGAGTGTAAGCGTGGCATTACCGTGACTGAATCCAGGTCTGTTTCTAAACGTGCCTTTCCCCTTTTTCGCAGACGGGAGCCCTTACACTTGGTGGGTTGGCAAAGCCAACGAAAAGCATTACTACTGGGGAGGCTCCGGGCCCGGGATCCAGAAATGCGCCTGCGGCATCGAGCGCAACTGCACCGACCCCAAGTACTACTGCAACTGCGACGCGGACTACAAGCAGTGGTGAGTGCCCACGGCAGCGGCCTGGTCCGCCCTCCAGCGAGCCTTCGGGTCAGACTAATTAGATAGAAGAGAAAGTCTGAAAAGGGCTGAAATAATAAGGGAGTAGGTAGGGAAGGTTTGGAACCAGCCCAGTTGACAAATGTCAGGAACGTACTGAAAAATATAAAAGCAGAAAGAGGTCAGCGCGACAAGGGTATGCATTTAGAAACAGACTGACACATAATGGATGTGTTCATATTTTATTCAGAGAGGAAAATAATGAGCCATGTTGTAGACAGTGACTTGCATTATAAAACGCGCGGCGTAACAGGAGAGGGGCTGGCCCTGGGTGGGAGGCCGGGAAGCAGGTGAGCGTGCAGCGAGAGAGCCCACTGTCCCCTGCGGCGTGGGCCACCGTCTCCTGCTGTGTTTGCTTTGAGGATCCTGACTGGGAAAAAGGACGGGGTGGAGGGGACAAGAAAGAAAAGGAAAAAATCGTTCCTTGCTCTCGTCTTCCGCAAGTGCTTGCCTGTCTGCTTTCCTTTCGAACTTGGCGTTGTTTATAGGTCTGATATAAATCAGTTCAAGAAAGATCTATTTTGGGTTTCTTCCATCCCTCTGCTGGCTTTTGTCCTACTTTACAGCCAATGGCTGGGTCTGTGTCAGTCACAGATAAAGATAAAATCGGCTGTCATTCCTTGTGAAAAAGAGAGGCCCCAGAAGTTTAGGTGGAAGAATCTAAAGCTAAGTGTGGTTCTTTCCGGAAGCGCACACCCAGTGCCGGCTCCCTGCGTTTTCAGAAAGCTTGGGAGGTTCCCTCCCTGCCCCTGGGCAGCTGCACACACGACTGGCCACGCTCCCACGTTTCCTCACGTGACCACCCACGGTTTTCTTCCGTCCACCTCTGTATTATGCTATTTAATTTATTCAACTTACAGGGCAAATTCATTCTACGAGTTATCCAAAATCTAATTCTGAGAATGTAAAGTTATAGGATTTTCAGGTAGGATGTTCATTTATTTTCCAAAACCGGTATGTCTTCTAGTAAATAAAACAAATCACTAAAGTTATATATTTCAGTGGCTTAGAGAGTGTGTGTGTGTGTGTGTGTGTGAGAGAGAGAGAGAGAGAAATACTTGTAAATAGCTATATTATGCTTTAATGGTGGTTTATTGTAAAGAAAAGATCATGAGGCCGGGCGCGGTGGCTCACGCCTGTAATCCTAGCTCTCTGGGAGGCCG
>VBSM01003176.1:1618040-1635031 GCA_008086735.1 Cheirogaleus medius | reverse complement strand
AAAAAAAAAGAAAAGATCATGATACTCAATTTTTAATTTTATTTCTTTGAAAGATGCATCTATACGACACACACACACACTGCACAAAGATCGGAAGTCAGGGGAACGGAATTGAAAGGGCGTGGGCTTTGAAATTAGCTTTTATTCGTTCAGGTAGTCAGTCATCCAATCAGTCATTTATTCAGCAAATACTGATTGAAGGCGTATGTGCCAGGAACTCTTCTGAGCACTAGGAATGAGACAGTGAGTGGCAAGAACAGGAACCCCTGCCCTGACTCATGTTCTTGTCGCCATTTTTCACTAGTTGTGTGTCACTGGGCAAGCCCGGCAGACTCTCCCGTCCATGCGTCTACCCCGCGTGACCCCCTGCCTCCTCAGGAAGCCTCGGGTGCAGCCTCCCCGGCTGGGAGAATAGGGAGCACCGTGCCCGCTGGGTCACTGCCCATCACTGTGGCAGCCCAGAGTGACCTGCCACCAACACTGCTGTTCAGGTCATCTTGTCCTGCCACAGAGGACAGCAGAGGGACTCAGGAAGCGGGAGCTCCAGTGCATACATCAAAGCGAGACTCATTTTTGTCAGACATCACATCCTACTAAATGCTAGGGACGCAGCGATGAGTAGAACGTGCTCCTCGTGGAGAAACGTGAATGTCAGCGCCGCGGGTCTGGAATGTGGCGTGCAGAAGGAAAGAGAGCCACCGACAGGCTACACGGCAGGCAGGACAACATCAGAGCTTCCCTCCTCTCCGGGGGTCTTAGGAGTCTGGATTTATGTGTCCTGCAGTCCTGTGCGGATAGCCTTGGGGGGGGAGGGGCAGGAAGAGAGCTGAGATATCACGATAGTCCCCGACAGGCATGGAGGGCTTGAGAGAACGATGGCTGATGGTGGAGAATAGGGGAATGTACTTCGGGGAAGTGGAATTTATAGGACTCGATGGCGATGACCATAAGAAAAGAAAGAGAGGAGTCCAGGTGTCCTCTCCATTAGGCACCTGGGAGTAGAGTGGCAGCCAGGCCATCTAACAGGTTAACGTGGAATGGTTTGAAGATAGATGATGAGTTCAGCTTTGAAAATGTTAAGTTTGAGGCACCAGCGTAACATCTGTGTCTAAACCCCAAGGGGCACCATTAGTGGGATGACAGGTAAAAAAATGTGGATTTCAGAGAAAGTATTTGCCTCTGCAACCATTTCAAGGAACACACCTGAATGCAGAGCACAGATGAGAAGACTCACTGCGCACGTCCTATTCCACCCTCTCTCCCAGACCTCCTCCTCTGGCAAGCTTTTGATAGAATTATAACAGTTTGCAATTACTCAGGGACTGGGTCACTGCTGATGTCTTGTTCCCTCTGGCTAAGTAGCAACCGAGACTTCCTCATCCCTTTGCTTCTGTAAAGTTTGCCTACAGTTTTATAATATAGATAGGCACTACGTTTTGAGCAAACTGAACAGTATAATGAATATGTATATAATAAATAGGTATTAAAATGATCTATTTAGCACAGGAGAGAAAGGTCTTGGAGATATCTTATTGGTCTTTGAATTCATTAGCACCTGGCAAAGGACTTCCTACGTGGATGCTCTAAATATTTGGGAGTAATTGGGGTTGCTTCTAGAGGCCTGTTGCAACATGCTCAGGAGCAGCGGAGAGAGAACTCGGCTTGAAGCCAGGAAACTCTTCAGCCAGGCCCAGATTTGCTGCTCTGTGAGGGAGAGGGAGGCTTTTAATCTCTCTGAAACTTAGATGTGTTGTCTGTATAACAAAAATAAATCTTGGTTGGAAAATTTTTTGAGAATTAAATAGAATATAGAATGTAAGAACATTCTATAAATGGTACTGTATGGGATACATAGTTATTTGCAGTTCTTAATTATGCATTTCTTATTGCAGTTCTTAATGATACCAAAAGAATCTTAATAAAAGAAAACAGAGTGTGGAAAGCGAGTCCGTTCAGCTCCCGACCTGCTATAGAGTAGACCTCAAGTAGAATTCCGTAACGTCACATGGCAGGTGGACTAGGCTTTACTGGGGAAAGTACAGCCAGAGAGGAGCAGGTGCAGGCCCCAGCCCCATCATTCCTCAGGGAGGTGCTAGAGCCAGGCTGTCCTGCTGAATGCGCCACGGGTGTAGGTTCTGAGGAAACCCCTGCTTCTCTCACTTCCTGCAGGGCAGGAAGGAGAGCAACTTTGCCAGCAGGTAAATCAGATGCATCGGCGCCAGGTGGTCTGGGTGCCTGCTGTTCACAGGCGTTGTCTGGGAGTCTGTGCCTTCCAGGGAGGAAGCCACGGCCCCTTCTGGAAGCTGCCTGGGGGTGCAGCCTCACTGATCGGGGAGAAGTGAGTAAAGAACATTGTTCAGGCAACCCAGAGTACACTGCCACAATAATTGCTGTTCAATTCTTTTCAGCCACAAGCAGAGAAGAGCTGGGAGATTCAGAAAAAGGAAAATGTAGCACATACATCCAAGGGGAATTCATATATGTGAAACCACATTTGTTGTAATGGTAGAGTAAAAATAAAGGTTCTACTGAATCTCATGCTTTTAGACTCTGTATACAGTTAAAAAAATTACTTCTTTCAAGAACCTAACTGTAATCACAAAGAATCATTCAATTAAGATGGACTGAGAGCCAGGCTCAGTGGCTCACGCCTGTAATCCTAGTAATCTGGGAGGCTGAGGCAGGAGGATCATTTGAGCTCAGGAGTTCCAGACCAGCCTGAGCAAGAGCAAGACCCCGTCTCTACTAAAAGTAGAAAAATTCTCTGGGTGTGATGGCAAGCACCTGTGGGCCCAGCTACTCGGGAGGCTGAGGCAGGAGGTCACTTGAGCTCAGGAGTTTGAGGTTGCTGTGAGCTATGATGACTCTTGTACTCCTCTGTCCAGGGCAACAGAGTGAGACTCTGTCTTAAAAGAAAAAAAAAAAAAAGATGGACTGAGACCAAAATGGTTACCAAGTACTCCTCTGCCATTTACTCTCTGTGACCTAAGTCAGGACATATGACTTAAGTTTTCTTATCAGCAAAATAGAGATAGATAATTTAGTACTTCCCCAGGTCATGTAAACACCTTGGTAAAGTGCTGCCATACATGGATGTTTAAAATTACAGTAGGATATATTATTTTTATTATTATTTGAATGTTAAATAGAACCCTCACTAAAATCATAACAAATTTCTAAAACTACAGATGCATCAATTGGGGTCCAGGAAAATTTAAATTACTTTCCAAAAATCACATTGGAAATGAGGAACAGAGGGCAGACTAAAGACCCAGATCTTCAAACTTTCAGACCAGTGTTTTTCCAAAATACCGTGATCAAGGAAGATTTCTCACATTCTTTTTATCCTTGCAATGATTCTTGAATTTAATGTTTTAACTAGCTACCTGTAAGCTTCAAATTTAAAGCTTAAACCGTAGACCACATATTATATTGTTCTTTTTTTTTAAGAACTTGAAAACTTATATAGAATATATTTTTTTTCTTTTTTGCTAGAGTGAAATACATAAAAGTGGAGCTAGTGTAAGTGAGATTGTAGCTCAGAGCATGACTATGTCTCACAACAAAGCTGCAGTGGCCTGGAAGCACCATCACCATCTCAATAATTGCCTGATTATCTGTGCCGTGAGAAGTTTTGCACAGTTATTTCTGAAATTGAATGTAATTTAACATTTATGATTTACTATTCACAGCAATAGTAAATATTCCCACCTACAGTGCCAGAATTCTAATTATGCAAGCCTTGGTCTCGGCTAAGTACCCACTGCTGGGCAATTCCTGGTCTCTTGCAGCCTGACTCAATGAGCTAAATCATCACATCTGAAATTAGCAATTCCAAAATGGAATTATCAGCAAAGGAATGTCATGCATTGCTTGAGTGCCCTTCTCTCATTGTAGAATTTCTGTATAGTTGTGTCCTGGCCAAGATGAGCACATCCATGGCGGGAAATAAGTGAGGTGAAAAGCCATTAGCATAGTCTTTGTGTTACAATTAGTTAGCAGTTCCCACCTCAACATTAGAAAAGCCAGTCGAATACTGAGGACCATGCATGGAATTGGCTTGTCTGTAGGGCTTTTTCTTCCTGGGCCAAAAATAATCCATGACCAACATTTATAGCAGCAGAAAGGAGTTTACCAAAGAATCTCTTCCATGTTTTAAAGCCGAAAACTTGTGTTTGATTGGGTCAGCTTGTTATCCAAAAACTAACTGCTAAATACTTCGAATATTTTAAAAAGTAATCATATCTTATTTCATTGTTTATAAAAAATTTGATCTAATCTAAGTGACATTTTTCCATGAAATTTTTAGAGTACCTTTTACTCAAAGTGAAATATTTATATGTGTATTCTCATTTCTCATGTTGTGCAAATAACAATAGTGTGCATTTATTGAGAGTTAATTACATGGCAGGCATCGTCCCAAGTGCTTTCATGCATCATGTCATTTAAATATCACATTGACCCTATTTTTCCCCACTTTACAAATGAGGAAATTAAGGCCCAGAGAGATTCATTTCTTCTCCAGTGTCACACAGCTAACATGCTTAGATATTACACAGCAAGATGTTAACTCTGCAAATTTTTAGCATGTGTACTATATGCAGCTCAATTTTTAATTTTGATAAAATATAAATAATATAAAATTTACTATCTTAAGCATTTTTAAATTTTTCATTCAGTGGTATTAAGTACATTCATTTTGTTGTACAACCATCACCACCATCCATCTCCAGAGCTCTTTTCATCTAGCAAAACTGAAACTCTATACCCATTAAACAATAACTCCCCGTTTTCCTCCCCCGCCCAGCCCCTGGCCTTAAATAATGAGATTCAGAAAATATGATTAAGTATAGAGTTTTTTGTTTATTTTAGTGCAGGTACATTTCTTGGCATAAGTAGAGTTCATTTGAGATCAAAGCTTGAGGACAGCCACCTGGGAAACACTGACTCCAAACAAATGGGTCAGTGTTCAAAAATGGGCAAGTTGAGGTTTCACTTATGTAGACAGAGAGATGAACAGGATTGCAACATTTTCCATGTAAGGCCACTATACACATTACAGTAATTTGGTTGGTTACAGTTTGCTATAATCCAAAGAAGATTGCTTTAACTTTCTGTAAGGAGGGGTCTTATTTATGGTGTCATTTGGTCTTTTCTAATCCTTTATAGGACAAGAATGAGGAAGAGATTTAATCTGTAATTGGAGAAGCAGGTATCACTGCTGCATGCCGTGTGACTCAGGCTGTATAGCCACATTTCTCTCAAGGCTCAAAATAATGCAAAGTTCCAACTGCTTTAAGTTTAAGTTATTTAATTTCACACCACTACCATTTTATCTTCTGTCTCCAGTATCTTTACTACTCTAAGTACCTCATATGGTGAATCATACAGTATTTGTGTTTTTGTGACTGGCTTATTTCACTTAACATAATGTCCTCAAGGTTCACCTATTTTGTAGCGTGTGTCAGAATTTCCTTTCTTTTTAAGACTGAATAATATCCCGCTGTATGGGTGGAACACATTGTGCTTATCCATTCATCCATCAGTGGACACTTGGCTTTCTTCCACATTTTGGTGATTGTGAATAATACTGCTATGAAAATGGGTGTACAATTTTTTTAATATCTACTTTTAGATGTTTTTAATATCTCTGTGGTATTCCTGATTTGGTTTTTTAAAAAATCTCTTATTGTTTTAATTTTATGTTAAAAATATTGTCATAAATATGTTCAAATTATTTTCTAAATAGAACCTGGTTTTGAATCCTAACTCTGGTTGCTTGCTAGCTCAGTGACCTTCAACAAGTTATAGAAACTCTCTATGACTGTTTCCTTAGCCACAAGATTTAAATGGTAACCATGCCTACATCATATGATAAATAGGAAGTATAAATGAGAGGATACTCATAAGTGAGAGGCCATATCCACATTTCACTAGTAAATGCTTAAAAAGCATCTATTCTAATTGTGGTTACTATTAATATTTCCAGTAAGATCACCTCAAACTACAGCGCACATACACACACACACACACACACACACAGTTATCTCATGGTTTCCTGCCATACAGCCTCATAAGTATTGAAGAACAACTTCTCCTGGCTCTTCCATCCTGACCTTCTTGCCTGAATGCCCTGCTGCTAAGGGCACCCTCGTGTTCTCCTGGCTGTGGCTGTCTCAGTCTGTGACAGTCACCGATGGAGGGAGAGGTACCCTCATCATCCCCAGCGCAGCAGAAATCAGGCTGTGCCTTTCGGCAAGACTTGGCTAAAGGACTGGAGCTAAGAGAAATAGTACACAGACGGAAACCTGCAACCGCTTTCTGAAATAGCCACTAGTAGAGACCATGCAGGAGGGAGCCTGACCCTCGAGACCTTGTAGCTCCCCATAAAGCTCCCCGCAGGGCTCAGCACCGCTCCTGCTAATGAGGCTCCTGGTGCATTGCTGGGCGTTTGGGTCCAAGCCAAACCTCCTTCGGACCCCAGAGGAAGAGGAAGTCCTTCCTCCCCATCCCCAGCCCTGCCTCAGTTCCTACAGGAGGAACATTTGTTCCTCAGGCTAATTGACAGTGCAAACAGTAAACCCCTTAAGGAGAAAATTCCCTGCTTAAGTCCCAAAAGGCTCTGTCAATCATCTGGCCTAGACCAGGCCATCCCTGTGGTCTGTTCTGGGACCTCAGTATGTTGAGTGTGTTTTCCCAAACTGAGGTTTCAGCCTCAGGTGACACCTCCTGTGGGACAGCAGTGTATTGCAATGTGTGTAGTGATAATATCAGTGCGGTTTTATTTCATAATCTCTCCTCGTTAAGGGAGAACAGGGTAAACTCTGTAAGTTCCTCCTTCTACGATTCCATGTGGGGAGAAGCCTGGACAAAAATGCAGCCATATCTCCAAAGAATAAAAATTAGTATTCATGGATAAGGCGGTTTAAATCCAGATTTATTAGAGGGAGGGCAGTTCTCATATTGCAGGGACAGGTCTTGCTAAATTTACACTGTTAAACAGAAAAATGTTTCACAAGGGATACTAAACTTAAATTTCTGCCTCCAAATTCAGAAGTATTTGCCAGACACATCCGTAGATGGAAAGCAGCAAAGGTGATCTCTTAGGAACTAGAGATTCTACCCCAATGACATCACAAGAAATCACTTGTGACCACCACTCCCATCCCACCTGCTTCCCGAACAAACAAACAAACAAACAAACAAAAACAGTTTTCACAGCTTCGGATTTTCAGGGCCCACCAACAGGCATTAAAGGAAAGAAAAAGAAACACAGACAATGGATGTTTGAAAAGAATCTCAGTTTCATACTTTTAAGAAGTTTAAATAAAGACAATTATAAAACATCCACTTTCTAACATCAGTTTGGACAAAAGAACCCTATTAGCATGAGGAAGGGCCACTCCAGGTGGTAGGTAGACAGTCATATTCCAGCCCTAGCACTCTACCATGTAGCAAGACCTGGCTGTGCCTCAGTTCTCTGAGCTGTGTTAATACAATAGAGAGGACAGCAGTGCCTGCCTTCAGCGCTGGCGTGAGGGCCAGAGGGTCCAAGCCTGGTGGAGCAGGGTGCTGAGAATCACCTCCAGCAGGCTGAGCATGGGTAGCTCTTTGTCCTGTCAGTGAGGGCAAAATGCACTCTTAGTAGGATGGAAGACTGAAGCCACCTTTTTGAGGGAGAAATTACCATCAAAACTTCCACGTGATTTTCTTTGACTCCTTCACTATATGGCATTTCCCATCTTGAACAAAGACACACACGTATGTTCTAAGATTGCATTTTCCATTTTTGTAGCAGTCAAACAAACCCAAATAAACCTGCAATAGTTTTAGATAATGATAATGTTATAAGGTTATTGAAGGAAGTAGTTATGTAAACATTTGCATAGAAAGACAGCCAAGAGGAAAGTGCAAAACAGCAAGTTGAAGAATAGCACGTATGAGTCTGGTGTTTATTGTGTATAGATCCACAACCCTTACACAGGCATAGACAATTTCTTAAAAATCTACAAAAGAAACCGTTACTAACGGCTAGCACAGTAGAAAAGTATGTGGGGTTCGTGGAGATCCTGGCTTGTCCCAGTCTGTATCTTAGTTTGAATTTTTTGCCATGATCATAGTTAATCTGTTCAGGTAAATATTTAGATGTAGTTTAAAAACTAAAATAAAAAATAAGGACCCCAGCCAGCATCCCAACATATAATAAAACAATACTGAATTAGTCTTTCAAAAAAAAATCAGAAGAATAATTTTCAACAACAACAAAAAGCATCTCATTCAGCCTGCTAGCCCCAATATTGGAAGGAATTTCTCTGCTAACTGGAGGATTCCTCTCTGCTCATGAAAACCAAGAGCATTCATGCCATTAGCTTTATAACCACATGCAAAACATAAGCTTTTTTTCTTATTGATCTGAATTCAGTGGAAGTCATGTTTGTGCTTTTAAATCTTTTGGAACCCTGCTTGGGAAACAAATCAGTTTGCTTTCCAATACTCAGTGGTCTTATCCATGCCTATTTTAGGAATATGATATTATGCGTACTGATACCAAGTATGAGTAGCACTCTTCTGGTTGTTAAACTGACCAAAGCATTAGTTGATGTGCAAATAAATGAGGGTGCATGTCCATGCGTGTATAAAATAAAATAGGAAAATGGACAGCTATCAGTGTTTCCTTTTTAGATACTTAAATGGAGATGTCCTTTTGATCTAACGAAAGCCATTTTCATTCAGTTTAGCTTCATTTAAAAAAAAAGAAGAAGAAGAAAGGAAACTCTTCATTTTAATCCATTTAACCGCAGAGCATGTGCTGCCCTATCAAAGGAGGGCCAGAGCAGTTTTCAAAAGCGTGGCTCCACTCTGCAGTTACTGCTTATACTCACTCTACTGCGGTTACTTGGCACGTTTCATCCACCCTGAAGGTGCGTCTCAACAGGGTATTCCTGGCAAGTCTAAGAACTAAACTCTTTCAGAAGGGTAACTACTCTTGAACATGTGGGTCAGGGTTAAGAGCCTCAGGCAAGGGCTCCTGCTCTCTTTCATTAGGAATTTGCTTGGGATGTGAACGGGGAAGTATGAGGAGGCTGATCTAGGCAGGGGCTGGAAGCTCAGGTTACAAACCTACCTCCAAAGCCACCGTCTTTTCATTCGCAGCCCTGTGAGTTAAAAGCCCTGTTGGCCGCAGGGGTGGGGAAATGTCTCTCCTAGTTTCCAAAAGAAGCATAAAAATGATACATTATATACTGTCTCAGGGATATTTTGGAGCCAACCTGCTTGGCGCAGGATAGAACCCTCTTGTCACCTTGTGGACTGTATCATGACAGAAGGTAATTGGGCACCAGAGAGGATGTCAGCCGAGTGTCAATAAGGTTTGACCACTGCCCCCAAATAATACTGATGACAGGAAAGAGAGAGATTAATCAGGTGTGAGCCTGTCAAATGTTCAGAGCATGCTGCGGTTTCCCGAAATAGATACAGAATGTTAAATGGACTTGAACAGAGTAGATTATTTAGGCATCTCGAGAAAAACAGAACTAAGATTCAAAAGAGCTTTCTGGAAAAAAAAATACAGTTGATTTTTTTTTTTTATCAGCATTCTTCTCCAAAACATGCTTTAAAAAGAGGGAGGTCTGTGGTATATTCTGGAAAAAATTACATTCTCCCCCCAAATCAATCATGACAAAAGGATCAAATTACAAGGCATGTCATTGAGTTTAAAGAAAAGTGTGGATGAAGCAGTTTTGAAGCTGCTATCATCGTGGGCCATGAAGATGCAACCCATTGTTCACTCTGTGTTACCCTAAAAGCCCAAGTCCCCCAACACCTGGAACTCACCCTCAACTTTTCCCACCAGGCCAGCCATCTGCTCCTAACACCTCTCCTCTGTATATAAACCCACCCGTGCAATTTCCCAAGCGTGAAAACCCATTGCTGTACAGACGACCAAGGGGTCACCTCGTCCCTGACGTGCACTCTGCCTCCCTGGCCTTTCACAAACACCTGACCATCTGTGACCACTGCATTTCTTGCAGCTCTAAATTGAAGCAATGGTATTGCAACAACCTCCCAAAATAATTTCCAGGCTTGAAACTCCCCTGTCCTACAACTCTATTTACGACTGTGGTTATCGCTGTCTGGCTTCACATGAGAACCACCTGGGGAGCTTTACCTGTTACTGACCATAACGCACTGCCTCAGACTAATTAGATCAAAATCTCTGGGGATCGTTTCTGGCCATACTTGATTTTGCAAATTCCCAAGATTTCTAGTGGGAAGCCAGAGTTGAAAACCACCGATTTAGGGTGAGGTTGAGCTGCACATAATAGAAAAATAAATAAATAAGAGTGCTTAAACAAGATGAAAATTAGTTTCACTTTCATGTAAAGGAGGCCCCTGCTCCTCCCAACTCTCTGTTCTAATGTTACTTGGGTTCGACATCATCCTCAGGATCCAACATGGCTTCTAGAGCTCCAGCCATCACATTCACATTCCAGGTGGTAGGTAGTAGAGGGGGAAAGAAGGCATGCCCTTTCCCTCTGAAAATGACTTTATGTACTACTTCCTTTTATGTACCATTGACTAGAACTTCAGCTAAATGGCCACAACTAGCAGTAAAGACGGCTGGGGCATGTAGCCTTTAACTGGACATGAATGTGCCTTCCGAAAAATGAGGGTTCTGTTACCAAAGAAGAAGAAGACGAGCATTAGGAGACAACTCACAATCTCTGTCCCAGGTGTTAAGCATTCAAAAGGGCCCTGCTGATATCCTGTGCACACACCTGCAATAGCCCCTGTCACGTCCCCAGGGTAAATCCAGACCTTCAGTGACTGGGGAACTCCAGAGTCTCTCTCCACCTTGCCGTCCCTGCTTTGTCCCACCCTCAGCTTCCTAAGCACGTCTGTACTTTTTCACTGCTGGCCCTTTGCCGGTGCCCAAAATAACCCTTCACACATCTCCTATCCAGCAGCATCCACCCCAGAGTCGTCAAAGCCCATGCATTAAAGACTTGCTTCCCGAGGGCCTCAAAGTAACTTGCATTTATTGTAAAGTTATTTTCTGTCTCACCTGTAACTATTGTCTTAGATATCCGTCTTCTCTCTCAAATTATAAGCTTCAGGAGGCCAAGCACCGTGCCTCATGTGTATTTGCAAATCCTTCATGCCTGTCACTTAGCAGCTACTCAACACCTATTTGCAATTTGAATTACATTTGAGGTCCCTTTAAGTGTCAAATTTTTTTTTAGTGTTTATAAACTTATTTTGTTGTGAGTCATAAACCTATACAGAAACACACACGCACCTCTACTTTAGTCTTTGTAGATAGTTTTACAACACAGAACAAAAATTGGAAAGTTACTTTATACTAAATGGTAACTTGTCCAAGATAGTTTTTAAAGAGCTAACAAATTGTGTGTACTAATACATATATATAATATATAAGTAAATATATATCTATGCTCACACAGATATTTACACATGTATACCTATATAGTATGTGCACATCCTACATTACTAAATGTGATATATAATAATTTTGTTAATTTTTTGGAAGCATTCTAGTTGTCTTAATTTAACGCCTGATACTAAGGTGACATACATTACTGTCTATTCAGGAAGAGAAATTTTAAAGATGCTCACCCACCTGTCTCTGTCAGCACTTGTCAGTATCCTCACCTTGGGTTAGTTAATGTTAGGCAGAATAATGGTCCCCGTTATTAGGTGTTGGTGTCCTAACCCCTACATCCCATGAACGTGTCACCTTACATGGCGGCAGGGACTCTGCAGATGTCATTCACAGTGTGGACCTCCAGATGGGGGGATTATCCCAGTTTGTCAGGGTGGGCCTGATCTCGTCACATGAGTCCTTAGAAATGGAGACCTTTTCCCGCTGTGGTCAGAAACAAACGCGCTGACAGAAGAATGGTCAGAGAGATGCTGTGTCGCTGGCTTCGAAGGTGGAGGGAGGAAGGGACCCATGAGCCGAGGGGTGCAGGCATCCTGCGGAAGCCGGGGAAGGCGAGGAAATGGATTCTCTCGCGGAGGCTCCGGAGAGGAACACAGCCCTGATGACACCTTGACTTTATTTATTTTTTTTTATAATACATGATTCCATTTAATTGAAACTTTAGAAAAGACAAATGTAATTTATAGTGACAGAAATCTATAATGGTCGCCTGGGTGGGTGTGTCGGGGATGGGATAGAGTAAGAAGCGGCACAAGCAAAGTTTTTAAGGGAATGGTAAAATCCTACAGATTGATTGCATAAATATGACTGTAGTCCAGCCAGCCCCACGTCTGAATGCTAACTGACCTGCAGAACTGGAAGATGTTACATTTGTGCTGTTTGAAGCTACTTGGTTTGTGGTGATTTGCTATGGCAGCAATTGAAAACTAACACTTTCCTTTCTGGTGCAGTGATGTGTTGAAATGACGCCACAGAACTTGCGTGGGGTCTCACAGAGGGCAGGCTCACTGGCAGAATAGCCTTGCAGGTGACATAGAAGGTATTTGCATGAAGCGATTTTGTGGCCATCACCTTGTCCCCCTGCCCATGGCTGCTTGCTGATGCCGGGAGCTTCAAGCCAGGCAAGAGGATGTCCAGGGCCTCCCTCCAACGGCGGCCGGCAACACGGGCACAGATGGGTCGTCTGTTCTTACCTGTGATCCGGTCTCCGATTAGACACCTACTGGCAGGAATTTTAAAAACTCAGGAACATTCATTTATACATCTAGCCACTCAGCTCCTGTCTGAGTCCCTGCCGTAGCAGCACAGTGCCAGACCCTTCCCAGTGGTCCTTGGACACAGGGTGGGAGGGTAGGTTTGATGCCGATGCCTCCTGCTGAAAGACAAGGTTGAGAACAAGTCTCAATCCCTTCAACACTGCGATGTCACATACCTGCTCCCGTTCCTGTCATTTTTCATTTCAGTAGGCAGGCAGAGAAATGAGTAGATAATGAGGGCTTTATGCATTTTCTTATTTTCGTAATCGCTAATGAGTTAAAGAGAGGGACGTTATGGGCATTATGGGATTTCCACTTGTAACAGCCTCATCTTATGGCGGACGCCGTTCACCTGCATCCCACGCCACTCTTCATCCGGCCTCGGTCTCTGTCTGCGGCGTGTGAAGCTCTTCGTGATCCAGGTAGCCTCGACCCTATTAGCTGTGAGCTTTCACAGCTAGAACAGTGCCTAGAAAATTTTAAGCACTATTATTTTTTATTATTATTATTGGCTAGGGGATGTTTGGCAGCCAGCTTACTGCATTGAACTGAAGCTCTCTTATTTCCTAAGGACTTTATATTTATAGTCAAATATAAAATAGACTTTTCTAGAGTCATCCATTTCATCCATTCATTTAAGCATTTATTAATGATTCCCTGTCATGCACAAGGCACTTTGCAAGGACCAATCATAAGAAGAGATGAATGCCACCTCTGCTATCTTAGTAGCTGTGTGACTTTGAGAACTAACTTAACTTTTCTCACTTCAGTTGCCTTGTCTCTAAAATGAGAATAATAATATTACTTGCCAGTAGAATCTTGTGAGGACTCCTACTCTTATGCAATATGTGTATTGTTTTCTTAGGCTCCTGTTTTTCTAGGGGTTTGCAAGCCTAATAGAACAGGAGCAGTGGACCAAATGGGCAAGGAAGGAGGCAGATCTATTCAGCAAACACTTATTGAGTGCTTACTGTGCACAAAGGTGGAATATCAATATGGCAGGGAAATTCAATAACGAGAACCCAGAGTAACACAAAGACATGGCGTGAGATTTCAGAGTGCACATTTGGCAAATCAAAGAGAACTTGTAAACCCTTCTAAGAACCTCAGTGAAAATTGTTAGAAATGATTCTATCAAGTCCCAGTTAGCCACATACAAATTATCCCCATTGTAGACTCCCATGGTATATATTTCTAGTATAAAAAGCATTACAGTGATCACATTTAATCCTTGTTACATTTTAAATATGCATGTCAATGCAAATTACAAATATCAAAAGGGAAATGAGGACAGAAGGAAAATAAATTAAGAAATTTGTTGAGAAAAAGAAATGCAATAACACGAAACAGCCAATTTTTCTTGTGAAGAGCAGCCTACCCATTTCTAAATGTATTCATTGGTTTTGTGTTGACTGTGCCCCAGCCTTGCATGTCATTTGATGTAAACATTGGAAGAAATCCATCACTGACACCAACATGGCAGCCTTCTGAAGGGCCAGGCCTGGGAGGCATCTGGAAGGACCGCCCAAGTTTCACTCCTCCTTTAGGAGGGCTCAGATTGCCTAGTGGTCTTCCACTTCTCCCAGGCTGCTTACTGTGTGATAGGAACTCATCTCTTAAGGGAATGTGATAACGTGCAAATGGAAACTTGGATTTTTTCCTAGTGATGGGTTGGTTTCTTCAGTACACACATCCTACCATCGGTTTGCCCCAGGGTGCGTGGTCTGTCAGTCTGCAGAGTCTAAAGAGCCTTCAGACTGTCCATAATATTTCTGTGACTGCCCATCCTTTCCAATTCTAGGAGTAGTTCAGACTGTGTTCGTCTCCCTCAAGACTTCATGTAGAGACTTTACGATGGAATAAACTAGGGAGAGAAAGAAAAGGACTTCGTGCCGAAAAAGAAAAATGGGCTTACAAGGCATTAGAGAGGGTTATGAGTTGTTAGTAAAGAAAGGGTGCAAAAATCAGTTTGTTGGTTATAATTTAATTCCAAGCTCAGTGAGACATGTGTGCAATGTGACCACTGACATACACAGCAGAATAAAGCAGAATGCTAAGTCACCGTAGGCAAGTGTCCAGATCATGGGAGTTTCCAGCAACCATCAGTTAGACCATATCTCAAGTATTATATCCAGTGCTGAAAAACTAAAAATATGGGAAATGTCAGGAAATTTTATCAGTGTTCTGTATGATGAGCAGCTGAAGGAATAAAAGAAGGAAGGATGGGAGGGAGGAAGGAATGAAGGAAGGCAGGGAGTGAGGAAGGGAGAATGGAAGATCACTATCCAGTGCAGGAATCCTTTCCTCAGTGTTAAAAGTTTAATTGTGTCCCCAAAAGATACGCTGTGAATGTGACCTTATTGAGACACAGCGGCTTTGCAGATGTATTCCAGTTAAGGTGAGGTCATTAAGGTGGACCCTAATCCAACATTACTATTGTCCTTGCAAAAACAGGAGAAGAGACTCAGATACAGACACACGTAGAGAAGAGAACAGCATGTGGGGATGGAGGCAGAGATCAGAATGATGTGTAAACTTGCCAAAGATTGCCAGAAATACCAGAACCTAAGAGAAAGGCTTGGAACAGAGCCTTCAGAGGGAGCCTGACCCTGCAAACACCTTGATATTGGATTTCTATCCTCTAGAGCAGCAGTCCCCAACCTTTTTGGCACCAGGGACCAGTTTCATAGAAGAAAATTTTCCATGAATAGGTCAGAGGGTTGGTGGGGAAGGGGCACGAAGCTCAGGCAGTCATGCCCGGCCCAGTTCATAACAAGCCTCGGACCAGTACTGGGGCCACAGCCCAGGGTTGGGGACTGCAGCTATAGAACTATGAGAAAGTGAGAGTTTTAAGCTACCTAGTTTGTGGCACTTTGTTATGACAGTCATAAGAAACTACTACACTCAGCAGGCCGACAGAGATGGTCATCCACCTTAGCCCGCACATCCCTAACACCGTTTCCATCTCTCAAGCCAGCGTGTTTCCATGGTGAACATCTCCGGGCGTTTGCTGAGTGCTTCCCAAATACCGGCGCCACACTAAGAACTTTATTAGAATTTCTTTATGTGATCTTCATATTAACCCTATAAAGTGGGTACCATTGTTATTCTAACTCTGTAAATAGGGAAACCAAGGCTTAGAGAGGTGGATGAACTTACCCAGGACCACACTATTAATAAGGGATGAATGGGAGACCATCCATTGCTGGGGCCATGGTACGATACTTCTGTAAAGAAATAGGAAGCCTGTGTGATAGTTAAGAGAGCTAAAAATAGACAGTGAAGCCGAAACAGAGAAGGCATCAGGAAAGACCAGAGAAGTGAACGCAACCTGAGACTGTCCTTCCTCAGAGTGTGAGAACTAAGCTGTGCACAGAGTAGACACAGGGAGGGTGATCAGCACCTCCCAAGTCAGAAATGGAGTGTGCAGAACTTGGGACTGGCAAGGGAGACCCAAGAAAGTTTCTAGAAAGAATAAGCAAAGTAAATAAAAATTAACCATCCAATGCCAAACTCTTATTAAATTAGTATACATACAATTACATTGATGTTGTCTTCCATGTGTTGACATTTTCATTTTAGTGAGTGTAAAAACACGTAGGATGGCTCTATTTTCTCCAATAATGCTTAAGCTCCTTTGTGTTCTTTTCTGAAACCTCTACAGCTACTGAGGGGTACATACGCGCCATCTCACCAGTCTCCTGGTTACTTTCATCTGGAAATTACCAAACTTCTTTGTCACCTGAGTTTTCCTACCCAGAACCACCCGGGCTTTGCAGTTTTGAGTCTGGGATTTTTCTCCCGTGTCATCATATTTTAGTGATGTTCCTCCCAACCCATTCTTTCTTGTCATTGTGAGGAACGTACTTTCCATTCCCGGGACCCTGCCTTCCCTTGTTTACGAGCCACGGCTGTCAGTGAAGGCCCCGGAAATCAAATCAAATCGAATCTAATCAAACCAGCAGAGCAGTCCAGAGTTACAGCCATCAACCCTGTCCAGACACCAGAAATGTCCCCAGCCCCTCCCGCTAACCCTGGAGAAGTCTTGGTCACTAAGGATGCAGTGTGGAATCGCTACCATGAATTTCCAGCTTTTTTAAAATTATAGGTCACATCATTCATTGACAACCTTTTGGAAATATAAGAAATTCTGAGAAGTTAATTGTGCCTCATGTAATACTATAAATAAGCTAATTTTATTTTTTAATAACCTCATTTTTTAGAGAAACTTTAGGTCCATAGCAAGGTTGAGCACAAAATATAAAGATTTC
>VBSM01003176.1:1591291-1618030 GCA_008086735.1 Cheirogaleus medius | reverse complement strand
CCACACACACACACACACACAGCCTCCCCGACTCAACATCCTGTACCAAGGTTTAGGGTGATGTTTGTTACAATCATAAACCTACTCTGACACATCATAACTATTCAAAGTCCATGGTTTACATTAGGGTTCACTCTTGGTGTTGTACATTCGGTGGGCTTTGACAAGTGCGGTAATGACATGAATTTACCATTAGAGCAGCTTCATGCAAAGTATTTTCACTGCCAAAAAAATCCTCCATGTTCCACTATTCATCCCCCCCTTCCATTCAACTCCTGGCAACCACTAATCCCTAATCTTTTTGCTGTCTCCATAGTTTTACCTTTTCCAGGATGTGGTACAATTGGAATCATAGAGTATATAGCCTTTTTAGATTAAGCTAATTTTATTGTAATGGTAAAAAATGTTAGTGATGGTGACATTATGAAACAAATATGTTTATTACAATTACCCACTACTTGGAATTTGTTTAAATCAGATGCAAATGTTCTTTGTGCTGGGTATGCCTCCTTCAGATGAAATAGTTGGAAAGTCCAATATGAAGAGAGATTAGAATGGAGCATCTCAGTGTAAAGGAAGGAAGAAGTTAGGAGCTCCACCAACTCCAAACCTCCCCAGCCCCTTACCCTCAGTGATGGGCCTTGCAAACTTCTGTGAAACCTCCTGTGCTTCCTGAAGCACAGCATGAAAACCAGGTTTCAGAGATTAGGACTTTAAAAAATTCAGTGATTTCATAATAAAAATATGATAAAAATGTCCTTTTCTTCCATAACAAAATGTGAAAGACAGTCCATAAAGTTGTCAAAGTTTATCTGCTCTGTTTGATTTATGCTTTTTAATCTCTTGGCATATACTTCCTCAAGTTTACTCAGTATCTGATATCTGTAGACCAAAGATATTATTAACAGTCAAAATTCAAGGAAAATTAAAGTCAACATCTTTTTACATGTTGAACACATCAGATCACTAAAATCTACATGTAATGCCATCCTCTCCAAATTAAAATTAAAGTTTGACTGCTCTACAGACTGTAGTTCATGAAAAGTCTCTATAATCTTTGTACCAAAGTTTATCTTACAAATATTTAGGATAAATGTCAAAATATAAGAAAGAAAAAAAGATTGTATAAAGGAAAACTGAGAACATGGGGGAAATCTACATGAAGAAAGCAAAGAGTGTTTTAAAATTAGTTTATTGGTTTGAATTCATGTAATAAGACAATGGAGTTTTTGACTCTTAAGACAGGTTGACATATTTAGAAGCAATTTTGATGATTTGGAGGTATCTGAAGACTATATTTCCTCTCTTATTTGAATTATTTATAATCTTATAATTAATTATACAGAATAAACTTGTATGACTAATAAATGCCAGAGAAACCAATTTAAATTGACATTCATCTCCAAAGTCAGCTCCTACATAATCACCACAGATTTTTCAGTATTTACAACAATAAGACAATAAAACAACTATACATGTTATTATTAATAGAAAGGGTAGAAGAAACCCCTTCAAAAGTAATTATAATGTACGTTTATTATGTTTAGTTTTAGATTGATAGAAACAATTTTTTTAAACTTCTACTTCATGAGGATAACTTTTTTTTTAATTTCAGCATATTATGTGGGTACAAATATTACGGTTATGTATATTGCCCATGCCCCCCTCCCTCCTCGAGGCAGAGCCTCAAGCATGACCATCCCCTATACGTTGCACATCTCACTCATTATGTTTGTATATACCCATCCCCTCCTCCCCCTCCCACCCGCCCGACACCCGACAAATGTTATTCCTATATGTCCACTTAGGTGAGGATAACTTTTTTAAGCAAGGAAGATGGAAAGTATTCTGTTCCCTCTAACCTCGTGCCCTGCCAACCACACCTGTCCCATGTCATGTCCAGCCTCAGTGTGTGGCGGTCACAACCTGTGCCGTGCTCAGAATCCCTCTGAAGGTCTGGTTGGACTGGATGAAATACTGTTGATATTAGTAGCTAACTAGTGTTTAAGAAAAGAAGTTTGATTTCATCTAAGGCTTAGTAAAGTGAAATACATACGGTTTCAAACATTGTGGAATAAGTCAAACAGCTTTTAGGTTTAAAAGAATTGGCAGGCATAGGCTAGTAAATTGACCAATATCATCATTCTCCTAAAATAAATTTCTAAACCTGAGTGATTCGTCTGCACACATGCAATATCTTTAGAATTTCATGGAGTATGCAGTGTGCACCGTCTGGGGGATGGACACACTTGACGTTCTGACTCGGGTGGGGCAAGGGCAATACACATAACCTAAACATTTGTACCCCTGTAATATGCTGAAATAAAAAAACAAAACATTTATAAATGAAAAAAAAGTATTTAATGGAGTAAAATAAACTAGGTGTCACCAATAAACTATCAAATTTTAAAATAAATGCAGAAAAGTTCTTTCTCAATTCAGAGATAACCACTCATACTCTCTGGGTAACTTTTTTTCTCAGGTTGGAAAATCACTGATTTGACTAGTTTAGGAAATTCCTTTAAAGGAACATAGTGCGGAGTTTGACTGTGGGGTCTGTCTCTGGGGTCGGAGCCCCAGCACTACCTACCAATTATTAAATGTACGAACTTGAGAAAATTATTTAACCTCTGTAAGCCTCAGTTTCTTAATGTGAGGGATGGTGACCAGCAGAGTGAGGATGAGGAAGATAGTGCTGATGTTCTAAATGAAATAATGTGTAAAGCACATATAAAGTGGTCAGAGGTGTTAGATTTTGTTACTATTTGTGGGTAGCCTATTTCTTTCTTTTTTTTTTTTCTTTTCTCTTTAGTATGAGACTCTGAAGCTATAATTGTCTTAGTGAAAAATATTAGGAGACTCTTGGCTATGGGTGAAAATGTCAGAAAAGGTCTAGAACCAGGGCAGGGGAAGTTGTGTTTTTGGCAGCCCCATACGAATTTATGTTGTGATTCCTGATGTAGCTGGGATTCTGAGTGGGGCTCAACTATTCTCCCCCTCACAACTGCTCTACCTGGCTATGTCATGTGTTTGGAGAGAGTCCTGGAAACCACTTCTTATAACATGTTTCTCCTAGAAAATGTTCCATAGAATTTTTTAGTTTTTAAAGCTACCTATGTGATCTGTTCATGTGTTGGGTTCTTCCTTTGCTGATCATGTGTGTCCACAGAGGCAGTACAGAGCAGTCAGGACTGTCATAGGCAGCTGCATTGGAAGCTCAGTTGCATGGAATTTTAATGAGGGGAAGAAAAGATACTATTTGCATGAATATTTGAAGACTGACTGGACATTATATGGACAATATGTAATACTGAGGTAGAGGGAAGGGCTCCTTCCAATACTTCAGTCAGAGCACAGCTATCTGTAATAGATACCATTACTCCTGCCTCTTCTTTCAGAGAAGAATACCTTTACACTCAAGCTTTGTTATCAATCTATCAGTCAGTATCATAAAAGAATACCGTTATTGTGAAATAAGATGGTTTAAATAAAATTTAAAGATCTGAAAAGTATAGTTTCAAATTACAAAATGTTATACAGGTCCAACCCCTTAGAGACAGATTAATAACATATGTGTAATGTATTATTTGCTAATTTCTGGGTTTTGTAAACAGTACATTAGAATTCATCCTGTGAATATTAACTTTCATAAATGCCCAAAATGTCAGTATTTTGCCAAAAAATGAAGCCATCTCACTTTAAGTCTTTTAATCTGAAGTACTCACTTTTATGTAAGCCCCATGGCAATCACAAAGAAAATGCCTACAGAAGATACACAAAAGAGAAGAGTCGAAGTATGTACTACCAGAATCGATGAAACACAATGGCAGACGGCAAAAGTGGAGAACAGGCAAAAGAACTACAAGACAGAAAACAATTAACAAAATGTCAATTGTAAGTTCTTCCCTATCAATAATTACTTTAAATGTGAAGAGATTAAACTCCCCAATCAAAGGCATAAAGTAGCTGAACGGATTTTTAGAAACAAAATCCAATTATACACCGTCTGTAAGAGACTCACTTTAAATTTAAGGACACACCTAAGCTGAAAGTTATGAGATGAAAAATAAAATAATTCATGCAAATGGTAACCAAAAGAGAGCAGGAGTGGTGAATGGATGAAGAAAATGTGATATATGCATACAATGAAATATTATTCAGCCTAAGAAAGAAGGAAAACCTGCCATATGTGACAACATGGGTGAACCTTGAGAATGTTATGCTAAGTGAAATAAGCCAAACACAGAAGAACAGGTGCTCCATGATCCCATATGTGGGAGGTATCTAAAACAACCAGACTCATGGAAGCAGAAGGTAGAATGGTGGTTGCCCAGGGCTGGAGGGAGTCTCTAGTCAATGGGTACAAAGTTTCAGTTATGCTAGATGAATAAATTCTAGAAATGGGCTATACAACATTGTGCTTCTAGTTAACAATATTCTCCTGTACACTTAAAATTATAAGAAGAAAGAGCTCACGTTAAAACAAAACAAACAAACATACAGAAGGGATCTGAGAGCAAGTACTTCAAGGTGTTTTACCTAAGAGGTCTGAGGAAATTACAGATATGATCACTAGCTCTGAAATCATGAACCCGGATCATAATAACCATACATTCCCACAAAATGACAAGGATATATTTATCAGAGTTTATGAATATAACAGATTCTTGGACGTAGCTTGCATATGAAGACCAACATATATAAAGCTTGTTTCACATGCTATTCATAGTATGTTCAGTACCCTTTCCCAGAATCTTGACTCCTATAAATACATATAGGTTTTCAGTTTATCTAGTTCTATTATAGTTGGTTTGCCAAAGCTCTGATGCTGCGTTTAAATTTGCAAGACAAACACAGAGACTTTTTTTAATCACTAATTTTGTTTAATGAATTTTAAAGCTGACTTTGGTAGAACATTTAGAGATGTCCTTTGGCCATACAGTTTAGAAATTACGATGACAAGTAATCCAATGGCAGAGGCATTCTTTTTATTTAAAAGATTTGAGTAAATATTTCCTTAAAAAGTATTTAGGCTGAATTTAATACATTGTATTTCTCTGTGTCTGTGCAAAATTGAATCGTATGCCAACCTTTGGTCAACTGTGAATTGAAATTGTGTAACTGAAATGGTTTACAAGATTATGTTAAATCAGAGCTGAAAAAATATATTTTAAAGTATGATTCAAGGTTACAAATTACATTCTTACATATATTAGCTACATTTTGAACTATTATAAATATCCAGTGATTTTTTTTTTTGTGGGTGTGTTCTTGCCCTTTTGTTCTAGTCATGTAATTTAGGATTTAAAGGCAAACTGTATTTTAGAATAATATTATATTTCATTCAATATAATAGAAAAAAATTAGTATGCCACTTTTCAAAATTGTTAAGAAAACAAGCTACTATTTATTTGTCCTCTCCACCTAATTATTTTCTTCCTCAGAGTAGATATGTTTATCTGGAAATCGTATGCATTGTCGCATGCAGAGTGTCAGACTATTTTAAGAGATGCCATATAACACTTGCTATTAATATAAACCTTTATTTTCGATCCTCACTTAGCTTCATAGAACACTACTTTTAACTTAAACTTACTTTTATGTAAAAGCTCAACTGAAAGTATGCTTGTTGAGAGGATAAGAAAAAATTCTCAAATTAAAAAACTAAGCCTTTCTCGTATTCTCTAAAATATACACCAATTTTTAAAAATAATTACACTGAAACAGCTAACCATAAGAACTTCTATATTAGCCCATTAAGTTAAAAAGCAAGCCTTTTTTGGGAGAAGGCAAAATAAAAATTTTTACAGATGTGATTTTAGATCACTGATCTGAGTACACAGATCCAATCTCTTCTCCAGGGCTGTATCTAATGTACGTGGTATTTTTTTACACTCACCTATTGTGGACCAGTGGATCTTGAACTGTTACCGAGGGTGAATGCATACTGCTAAAAGTTTGGTCACTTAAGTATGGCTTAATCTGAAGACAGACGGGAGCTGGTTATAAAAAAGGATATTAGAAAGGGGAGTATTTTTGTACTCAGTAACCTGGAATATGAACGCAAAGGAGAATAACAGTTTAATGTGCAATGATAAAGGGTGCTGTTGAGAGGGTCTCCTGGAGTCGGTTTTGCTTCATTCAACTATGAAATGACTACATGTATTCATTTATCGCTCACCTCCCTCATTTGGAGGATATAATAAATTTAAGTGTTTCTCTTTTTTCTCCTCTTTCATCACTTTATCTCCTTGAAACAAAATAAACAAATAAAAACAGTGCTGCATTATTGATTACCTTGATAATTAGCATGGGGCTATCAAATTAAGTTTGCCACTCAATCATCAATTTAGGGACATACTGCTCAAAATAGCACAATGCTGACTCCCTGTTTCTTTCCACATATGATTTTGGTCTCATAAAGGAAACACTGCAGGTTTCTGTGCTCCTTTGATATGAGGAAAAATAAAACAGTAAATGAGTTAGAGCAAGCTTTGGCAGCCATCAGTGAGGGTGAAGCTCACTGTTACAGGGCAAGGGAATGATCACGTTCCCCTCTGCCAGTATTTTCCATGGTGGTCAGGAGATACCACCCTCCCCCCATCACTACCACCACAGTGATTCCCACCTACCTGATTTTGCCCCAGGACATTATTCTCGGATCCTTAACTGCTTGACCTAAGAGAAGGAGGACATGACGGGCCAGTCAGTCTTGCCTGGGTCATGGGAAAACAGAGAGAACAGAACCAGATTGGTTGGTTTGTGAATCTCGTGACCAGCCACCTGCAGAATTTATTTGTTCTTATTCAGATTTGTCCAACAAATTTCCATGCCCTTCATGTTTTCTCATCAAGATGTTTAAATAGCCTTTCCCAAACTCCCACCTCTATACATTCACCCATCACGACACATTCCAAAGTATAGTAGTTGCCTATAGTTCAACTAATACTGGACAACGTTCACTTAGATCCCAATTGGTGGCCAACGTATATATGGGACACAAATCATATAACCAATGAGGCACATCTGAAGGGTGGGTGGCCCCTAAGAACATTGGCTATCTGAACCCTCAGACCATTCTAGTACCTTATTCTTACCTCTTGGTACCCTTTTCTGTAGGTACCCTACATTCTTACTCTCTTTCCATGGGGCATGGGCTCTCTCTGTCATCTAAATCTTATTTCCTGGAGCAGACCCCCATGTTTCAGATTATATTGGAGTTTACTCAATAAAAGCAAAACCTCCTGGGCATATATCCCAGTTCCCTGGATAATACTGAAAGCAACCTCAAACTCCCACTTCCTAAACCCCATTGAAATATTAATGACTTCCTAGATTTTTTTCCTAGGACTTGGAAATCGATATTTCAGCAATAATCATATGATAAGAGGAATTTTGAATTAGAGACTTCTAATTATTCTTTAAATCATACCATAAAATAATGATAATGATGATGACAATAGTAATAGTTATCATCTAACAAATGCCTATTATGCACCTTCACCATGGTTAATCCTCAGAAGTAAGAATATTGTTTCCATTTCTCAGGTGAGGGAAGTGAGTTTCAACAGGAGTAACTCTTTTTCTACTTGTCTTGCAGCTTGAAATTGGCAGCTAAGTTTTGAGCCCATGTCTGCCTTCAAATTCATTTTATTTTCACAACACTGTTCCTTGGGTAGAGATGGGAACTATGAATATGAGCTGTTATCATCATTTTCTTTTCCTGCATCAAAGATCCTTTTCTAAAATTAGGGCCAACTTTCACCACTCATAAAAATTTGCATATAAAAAAGAAAGAAATAGAGGAAAAGTATTTTCCCCGTCAGATACTTACTATACACTGAGTGTTTAAAGCATGTAGTATAAGCGCCAATTAGACAAATAGATTACTAAATTGGATACTCTATAAACTGATCCATGCACAGAATAACTTGATCTATTATAGAGGAAACATGAGGAATTAATGAAGAAGGGAAAGAGAAAATACATAATGTTGCATTAATTGGATTTCAATATTTGAAAAAACAAAATAGATTTTCCCTCCTCAAACAAAAATATTCAGAGAAATTATAGATTCAATGAAAAATAAATATGTTAAAAAACAAAACTTTAAAAACATTAGAGGAAAATGTAAATAATACCTTTATGCCAACTGGGTAATAAAAGGTAAACCAACAAGAAAATATTAATAAACTGGACCATATCAAAATTTTAAAATATTCATATGACAAATATCATCATAGGTAAATTTGAAATATGATTAACAGAATAGAAGATAATTATATCACAAAAGATTATTATTCAGGCCATTATAACAAACTCCTACAGGTGATAAAAGGAGTAGGGCAGCACCCAGAATCTGAATTAGAAATTGACCAGAATTATTGAGATTTAGATTTTTAACATATTTTTTATTTGATAGCCACCACATTTATACTCCTCCCATTTAAATTTTCTTTATTAAAGATCTTTCTGTTTTTAGTCTTCTTCCAGATCCAGTGAAAATAATTGCCCAGAAAGTAAAGTATTTGGTTTATCTCTACTGCATTCCTATGAAAACACCAAAATGCTAGAGAAGCCCCACCTCTGGGCCACAAAGGTGAGCACAGATGCTGTAGACAGAGGTTTCTTAGGGTAACTTTAAAACA
Organism: Cheirogaleus medius; assembly: GCA_008086735.1. Lineage (NCBI taxonomy): Eukaryota > Metazoa > Chordata > Mammalia > Primates > Cheirogaleidae > Cheirogaleus > Cheirogaleus medius. The sequence continues at coordinate 1,609,382 of VBSM01003176.1, read as the reverse complement.
GACTTTCAAACTTCAACTGTTGCTAGTTTTAATTCATAAGAAAAGGTCATATAAATTTTGAAAAGCAAGATTTTCTTTAATGATTACTGTAAATTTGTACAATTTATAAAGTAGATATGCTCCTTTGAAAAAATAGGTCTCCTGTGAATCTGCTCAGATTCCAGGACTATATTCACCTTTCATCAAACACTAATAGCCTGAGGCTATTGTATTTCTCTAGTTTTTCTGTTAAAAAGAAACATGAGAGCATCGATTCGCAGGTATGGGATCTCAACTGATCCTACACCCAACCCAACTGGAGGCTTAAAGCCTGCTCATCATGGAGTCCTTCTGTAGATAAGATAAATATCTAAGAATCCCAATTTGGATTCACAGCTTTCATCTTGTTTTTCAATGTTGGATTTCATCATTTAGCATTCCCATTTTCCCGAGCTCAAGGGTTCATTTATCTTTAATATTCATTGGCTAAGTGTATGCACAATAACCCACTCTCCATCCCATACGATATACAGTTTTGGCAATTAATAAAAAGAGGTTAGCATAAACTATAATCATATAATTAAATACGTATCAGGAACCAAAAAGGGAGAGACAGGAAAGCTAATAATATTTTACTCATATTTAACTAAAAAGCCATATATTTTAAGACTATAAGGTGTTAAAAAAATAGAAAATCTATCTGAATCCTTTAGTGACTATTCATGTAGAATTCCATGGTCACATGCCTGTAGTTCCAGCAGGAATATAAAAAGGAGGCATTTAGATGCATTGTGATGAATAATGAGCTAAATATCATCATATTCTAATCGAAAGTAAAGGCAAATATTCATTTCTAATCTCTCTCTCTCACTCTTTCTGTCTCTGTCTCTCCCTCTCTCCCCCCCTCCCTCTCTCGCACACACCCAGTGGATTTGTGAAGAAAAGTAAATAAATACGCTATTCAAAAAGTTTTTTTTTTTTACCAATAATGACCAAGCTGAGAACCAACTCAATCCCATTTACATTAGCTGCTAAATTAATTAATTAATTAATTACCTAGGAATATATTTAACCAAAGAAGGGAAGGATCTGTACAAGGAGAAGTACAAATCACTGATGATAGAAATCTTAGATGACAAAAACAAATAAAAAAACATCTCATGCTCATGGATTGGAAGAATCAATATTGTTAAAGTGACCACACTACCCAAAGCAATCTATAGATTCAATGCAATTTCTATCAAAATACCAACATCATTTTCACACAATTAGGAAAAAAAATCCTAAAATTCACATGGAACCAAAAGAGAGCCCGAATGGTGAAAGCAGTCCTAAGCAAAAAGAGCAAAACTGGAGGTATCACATTATCTGACTTCAAAATATATCACAAGGTTATAGTAACCAAACAGCATAGTACTGGCACAAAAGTAGACATAGAGATCACTGGAACAGAAGAGACAACACAGAAATAAAGCCATATACCTACAACCAACTTATCTTGACAAAACAAAGCAGACAAAAGCATACACTGAGGAAAAGACACACTAGTCAATAAACGGTGCTGGGAAAATTGGATAGCTATATGCAGAAGAATGAAACTGAATCCCTATCTCTCACCATATACAAAAATTAACTCAAAATGGATTAAAGACTTAAATGTAAGACCTGAAGCCATAAACATTCTAGAAGAAAACCTAGGAAAAACTTTCCTGAACATTGGCCTAGGCAAAGAATTTATGACTAAGACCCCAAAAGCAAATACCATAAAAGCAAAAATAGACAAATGAAACTTAAACTAAAAAGCTTCTGCACAACAAAAGAAATAACCAAAAGGGTAAGTAGCCTACAGAATGGGAGAAAATATTCACAAACTATGTATCCAACAAAGGACTAATATTCAAAATCTATAAGAAACTCAAACAACTCAAGAAGAAAAAAAAAACAACCTGTCGAAAAATGGGCAAATGACAGAACAGGAATTCTTCAAAAGAAGATATACAAATGGCCAACAAACATATGAAAAAATGCTCAACATCACTAATAATCAGAGAAATGCAAATTAAAACCACAGTGAGATACCATTTTACTCCAATTAAAATGACCATTATTAAAAAGTCCAAAAACAATAGATGCAGGCATGGATGTGGAGAAAAGGGAATGCTTATATACTGTTGGTGGGAATGTAAATTGGTACAACCTCTGTGGAGATCAGTATGGAGATTTCTCAAACAAATAAAAGTAGATCTACCATTTAATCCTGTAATCCCACTACTCAGTATCTACCCAAAGGTAAAGAAATCATTATAGCATAAAGATACCTGCATGTGTATACATACATACACACACACACACACACACCATATGAAGTACTACTCAGCCATGAGAAAGAATGGAATCATGTATTTTGCAGCAGTATGAATGGAACTGGAGGCCACTGTCCTAAGTAGAATAACTCAGAAACAGAAACTCTCAAGGGGAGAGGGTAGAAGGGAGTGAATGATGAAAATTTACCTGTGGGGTACAATGTATACTACTGAGGTGATGGGTACACCAAAAGCCCAGACTTTACCACGATACAATTTATACATGTAATGGAATGCAACTTGTACCCCCTAAATCTTTTGAAATTTAATTTACAAAAAGATTTTCTTTTTCACTTGGGTCTGAGAGTTGTTTAGTTTAACCTGAGCTGCCCTTAGTGTACTTCAAAGCTATAATTTTGCTTTTCCCTGCAATTACCTACACACATTTTCTGATGTACTCTAATGTCCACCCGCAGCCTGGCACTGACAGTGTGCTAAATAAAATGTGAGACACTGAGGCAGAAGTGTTTCCCAAGGGAACACTAACTATGCCCGAGGAGGTTGGGAGGAGAATTTGTGGAAGACATCGTGATGAAGCATCTCATGAGTAGAAGAGAGAGAGACCCTGTAAGGTATTTCAGAGGCCACGGCATATTTATAATAAGTACGGATTGCACATGTAGAATTTATAAGGTAAACAAAATGTCAGTAGAAGGTGAGAGTAGTTCACATACCAAAGGCTCAACATTATAGAATCTGCCTCATACTAGGATTCTTGATAGCTCTTCTGGAAATAGCCCTCCTTTCTCTCCTACTAGCCCCCAGGTATAATAGTATTTGACACACACAAATTTCTAGACAACACTCCCAGAAAAAGTTGTCATGCCAAAAGACTGTCTCTCCTCAGAGAGCTCAGCAGACAGAAAATAGCTAAGTGTCTTTATAAACAAGTCACTCTGTGAATGACAGTGGGTACACAAACATGTCACTTCTCTTTCTGAGTTCTAACTTGCCCAACTGCAAGGTTTGCTTCTATTTTGATTACAGAATTAAAATGTAATTAGTATGTTTTTAATGAGTCCAAATGTGACACATTAACATTCAGTAATTACTATAAAGTGATGAGTTGTGATTGAATGTCCCCATAAACAAGGAGCGTTTAAAGGCAGGACCATTTATTGCTCAGTGGTTGCTGCTTTTAAAACCGTCACCCTCCCTGGGTGAACATAGTTTTAGGATTTAAGTGATTATGCTGGACTATTGCACATGTTGACAGTCAGAGCCAGCTACCCTAATGTATTTAAAGTATCTAGGGGCGAGTGAGGGGAAAATAAAAATTAAAAAAAAAATTTTTAATTAAAAAGAGTAAACTCTTTGACCATGTGACCATGTCTACCTAAGAACCCAATAATTGATTTTCTTTTTTTTTTTTTTTTTTTTTGGCCATACTTTGCTGAATGTTGGCTGTCCAGGTTAATGCCCCATTATAATTTATCTGCTTTTAGGACAAGTTTAGTTCATGTGGCATCAGTTTTTCCCTTCAATCTGACACAGGTCCTTGCTGCTATTTCTGGGGTTTTTATATCCTTAAGGCTCTGCAGGGCTTAGAGCAGGACTAGAAAAGCGGTCCTAGAGGTCGAAGATCCAATACAAGGATGGCAACACTGAATGAAGCACTTGCCCTCTACAAAAGTCTGACCTCCTACCTATTTCCTGGGATAACTGAATTAGCAACGTTTCAGTAGATACCAACACTGATGAGTTTCCCACTGACCCTGGAATCTTAAAGAATATTGAAATAGTTAAGTTTCTTATACAATTAAACCTTTCATTCTATAGCCAATCAAAACAAAAAAATGATGGGTAAATATTTTCTGGTAACTCTTAAGACACATTACCTAAGAAGAGGAATCATAAAAACATTAAGTCAAACATATTATAATTTGAGATCATCCCACCTGAATTTTCCTGCTTTGTAGGAAACCTGCCCATGACATTTCAACCAGCTACTCTGGAAGCCTTTTGGGACATCTCAGCATCGCGCGTGGCAGTTAATAGCATTTCTCTATGTGTTACAGGCTTCCTATTTCCTTGGAGTCACAATTGTCATCCCAAAATTTAGATCTAGTGATCCTAGCTCTGCCCAGTGCAGTGAAAAACACAGAAAGCATACACTCCTCATTTCCAAGCCCTTCAAGTATGGAAAGACTGCTATAAGTCTTCTTTAAGATGTCTCCAGAACGAACATCCACACTTTCAATTGTAGTTCTCCTGGGAATCTTACCTCCCTCTGAATTTCATATTTGTCGGTGTCTTTCTGATTATGGCACCAGAAATAAATACAGACGTTCACATATGTCCTGATTAGGGCTGGATACAATACAACTATACACATCTCACTTTGCTTGGATAATCATGTCCTTCAATACTTGCCAATAGCAGATTAATTTTTAATGCAACGTTGTTTATTTCACTCCTGGCACATATGGCATTTTTGTGTTGTCTTCTACCATTTCTGTACAAAATCATGTCCAGTCATTATCTCTGTTCTGTACCTTAAATGCAAAGCAGCATTTTTCTACTTTATCCCATTGGATTATTTAACGTTGTTTTATTATTTCAATCTATTTAAAGCATATTAATCTTGTTCTGAAAGCTGTAGGAAAGAAAACTTCTAAGTTTGGCTCATTTGAAAATTTCATGATTCTGCTTTCATGTCCTCATTTTGTTGCTCATGATATTGAGCAGAAAATGCCAAGAACAGGCATGTGACACGTGTACCACTATCAGTGTCTCAAGCAGTTCAATAAGTGGAATATGTGCTTGCTAGCATCTCCGTATTTCACCACGTCCCAAAACATAAAGACATTATGAGTGACTCAATGAAGTGCTTTGTTAAAATTAAGACGCGTTCATTAGGGGACTCTCCCAGCCTAGCAATCTCCATGGAGCATAATTTCTGCAAGTCTTACCTTTCATTTCTAAATGCTAACGTATCTTCTGTCTAATGGAAGATCTAGCATACTTGCTTCTCATTTTTTAAGTTTTTTCTACCATTTTGAAAATTGGGATGGCCTAACAACTTTATTCTTAAGATATATTTAAGGCTGGGCATGGTGGCTCACACCTGTAATCCTAGCACAATGGGAGGCCGAGGCAAGAGGATCACTTGAGGGCAGGAGTTCAAGACCAGCCTGAGAAACAGTGAGACCCTGTCTCTACTAAAAATAGAAAAATCAGCCAGGCATGGTGGCGTACACCTGTAATCCCAGCTACTAGGGAGGCTGAGGCAGGAGGATCGCTTGAGCCCAGGAGTTTGAGGTTGCTGTGAGCTAGGCTGACACCACGGCACTCTAGCCCTGGTAACAGAGTGAGACTCTGTCTCAAAAAAAAAACATAAAAAAGCCACGTGCATTCATATTAAGTCAACACCATCTTTGGGAACGTGAGTAAGTAGCATGATTATTCTACATTGGCTCCTGATTTTCCAAGATGTTCAAGATACATAAAGTAGAGATATGATGACTTAAAAACAATTAAAAGGGCATGAAATGGCAGCACATGAAAGAGGAAGCATTTCGTGATTCTAACAAGACCATCTGCCTGTAGGCAAAATTTTTTAAAAATCCTAATTGAAAAGAAAATAATGTTAAGAGACATATGCCCATGTTTACAAGCTGAGGGAAATTGACAAGTGTCTGTGTTTTGCCAGTACTTTTACAGTCAACTGTTGCACATAATGAGGAAAATTAAAATCAGTAATTATTTTTCCAGTCTGCCATTGTTTTAATGTGCCTGGAATTTCTTAAGCATCCATTCCACATAATTATTTGTGATAAGCTAGCACATGCAAAGGGTTGTAGGGATGGATACTCAGCTATTTTGCAAAGTAAAATGCTTGATAATAAATTCTTTTTCCTCCTTTTTCTCCCCAACGTTGGCGATGTTATGTTTATACCTCAATTTGTAGATAATCCTTCCAGCTACACTTTTTTTTTTTTAGGTACAGCCATTACAAAAGTCTTCTTCTATCTGGCCTTGGCACTGCTTGGAACTTGAAATTGCTATTTGCTGCCTGCCAATTACAGAATAATTTAAGGTTTGATGCTCCCAGGCACAGTTCTTGAAATACATAGAAAAAATAGATTAAGGCGAAATGCATAATATTTTTCTCTGCATTGCATAGCTTCAATAGATTGTATAGAGTTATATGAAAATTGCTAAACAAACCAATGGAGAAAAAATCCTTTCTTCTAAGAAAGCATTTTGTAACGGTTTTACTACTCCTACTTTTGATAGAATCATAGCAAATATTTTCCAAAAAGTTCACATTATTTGCAACTGAATGATTTGGATCTATGAAAATGTGGGTGTGAATATGAATAGAATTTTAACGTAAAATTTAAATTTCTAGGAAATAGAGCATGTTGTGATTTTTTAATCAATTTGGAATAATTAAGAAGGAAGGAAAGAAGAGAGTTAATTAAGTTTTCTGGATCTTTTCATGTCTAAAATGTAATAATTTTTCTTCTTTGTCTTTCTGCATCAGAATTATCCATCATTTATAGTGCAAAGCAGGAAAGCTTAAAGCAAAGTAAATTTGTGATGTAAAAGGGTCAAGCATACTTTTGAAGATTCAAAAAGCTTTTTGTTCAGGACAATAGAAGGAATGTGTCAATTAGCATGAGATCAACAAAAAAAGAAATGAATTATTTTTGTAACTCGGCCATCATGCCTATAACATCCAGAAGGGCAGTCAGGCACAGTCTGTTATCAGGAAAAGAAAATAAACCAAAGTCTTTTTATAACCAATCACAAACATGCTCGGATTCGAAAAGATGGTTAAAAAATTATTTTCCTCACTCTTCCCATCTGGGGGGCTTAGATGCACCTTGCAGCAGTCCCTTCACCTTTCTCCACCCTCTTCTAACTCACCCTCAAAGCACACTACATGAATACACAGCACTTGAGATCTCAAACCTCATTCTTTTCTTTTTTTTTTTTTTTGAGACAGAGTCTCACTCTGTCACCCCAAGCTAGAGTGCCGTGGCGTCAGCCTAGGTCACAGCAACCTCAAACTCCTGGGCTCAAGCGATCTTCCTGCCTCAGCCTCCGAGTAGCTGGGACTAAAGGAATGTGCCACTATGCCCGGCTAATTTTTCTATTTAGTAGAGACGGGGTCTCACTCTTGCTCAGGGTGGTCTTAAACTCCTGAGCTCAAGTGATCCTCCCACCTCGACCTCCCAGAGTGCTAGGATTACAGGCGTGAGCCACCGTGCCTGGCCTATAATACACACACACACGCACACACACACATACACACACACAGTTGACCCTTGAACAACATGGGAGTTGGAATGCCAACCACCGACATAGTTGAAAATCCATCTATGACTTTTGATTCCCCATATCTTAACCACTAATAGTCTGTTGTTGACAGAAAGCCTTACTGATAATATAAACGATCAATTGACACATATTTTTGTGTGTTATATGTATTGTATACTGTATTCTTACAATTAAGTAAGCTAGAGGAAAGGAACTATTAATAAAATCATAAGGAAGAAAAAATACATTTACTATTCATTAAGTGGAAGTAGATCATCATAAAGGTCTTCGGCCTGATCATCTTCACATTGAGTAGGCTGAGGAGGAGGAAGAAAAAGAGGGGTTGGTCTTTCTGCCTCAGGGTGGCAGAGATGAAAGAAAATCCACTTATAAGTGGACTCACATGGCTCACATCCATGTTGTCCAAGGGTCAGACGTCTGTATGTATGTATGTATATAAACACACACACACGTTCTCTCTCTCTCTCACTCATACTTAGATGTATTGCAGTAATAAAATCCTCCAAAGCCATGAACTGTATGAGAGTAATCCAGATATGTCTTTAAGAACATACATTCAGAAATAGAGATGTGAATAAATTATAGACCGGGCTAACTAGTTATTCTCCCAAACAGACGGAGTTCAAAAGGAACTTGGTTCTTTCTTTAGCAAGAAATAGAATCAGTGACCTCAGCAACATTCTAATGCATGGGAAGGTCAGGGAGGTTTGATACCACTCTGCTGGTTCCCACGGAAGCCAAAGGAGGTAGTGGGATGGACCTCTTTGAATGTTGGCCCCGGGCCACAAGTCAGGAAACCCAAGTAGGATGGCAAGAACTTTTTCCTAAGAAGCTTCAAGGAAAATGGCTTCCACCCAGGACTGAGGGTTGAACTGAGGTCCAGATATAATGGACAGTACCCGGTCACTTCCTATAGGAACTAAGGAGCAGCGGTGATTTGAACTGGCAGTAACAACCAGGAAGAAAAAATCATTCACTTTGGGCTCAGGGCCAGCTAGCCTGCTCTCAGAAGCCAAAAGCATATATTGAATCTGGGGCCAACAGCCTAAGAATAGTCAGGAATATGTGTCAAAATAGTCAAAATATGTGTTAATTGATTGTTTATGTGATCAGTCAGTCCCAATTCCTACCCATCATGGGCTTGGGGCTTAGTTGGTTCTAAAGGTGCCTCTGTGAATCATGAGTGATACCTCCCAAGCCAGAGCCAAGATGAGTCTGGACAGCAGTTAACCACATGTAGTTAGGAAGGCATAGCAGTTTGCCTGGAACTAACTTTGCAAACTGAAGACTGTTTTCAACTGTGACCGTGTCATGAGGATTAACGCAATCCATGTAGTTGCCTAGCGCTTCAGATGAGTATGATGAGCTGTCCTCAGTCCGGTGAGAACTGGCTTTTCCAACATAGCTTGAATAGCTAAAAAAATAAAATAAAATGCCCTTACAGTTTTATTTATTGTGCTTATCACAAGTGCCACAAGCTCACATTTGCATTGCTAATAGTCCTCTTTCGAAGTTTGTTGACATTTCAGCTGATCTTTAATGTGCTCTAGTATTATAACACCCTTGGGCAAAGTCAGTTCCCCACAGGAAAATAGGCAGCCCCGAGGCCCCTTGTGGAAGCTGCACACAGACCTGTAATTCTTAGCTCTACTCTGCCCAAGTCACAGAAGGGTGGCAGAATGTGCCACCTCAGAACATGCCACTTTGGCATAAAGATTATGTCGGGTTAAAGGCACTTGAAAAATAGCAGGTGCAAGAAGAGCAGTCTGGCCTTCCTTTTTCTTCCTAGAAGCAGGAGCTGAAACCCTACATGAAATTGTCCTTGCTGTGCCAGGAGGAAAGAATCATTCTTACCACCAAAGATGGGGAGTCCAGGCTGAGAGAAATCTGTACCAACAAACATTGTTAAACTAACCTTTATCTGCAGTCACTTCACAATTAACTGCTCCAGCCCAAGCTCCTTTTTCTTGTCACGTTTTCACACCTTACCCCTCTTTGTCCAACTTAGTATGGACTCTAGCTGCTCCTTTAGGTCTTCGTTCTCCTGTAGGGATCCTATGTACATGTAAAAATCCTTCTGCTTTTTCTTCTGCTAATCTGTCTTATGTCAATTTCATTCTCAAGCCCAGATGGAGACCCCAGAGTGCAGAGGTGAAGTTTTCCTTCCCTATATCACTACACTTGGGAGCCTGAAAAATGAGCTATTGGGCCCAGAATATTGGAAAGACATTTACACATGTTGCTAAGAAGAATGTGAGGACATATAAGGACAATAGCAAGCAACAGTATAATGAGATCAATTTAAAACCCATTCTTGAGAATAAGTTGAGGTGATTTTTCTACACTAGAGAAAAAGGGAAGAGAAGATTCATTACTGACCATCAGTAGGCTTTATAGTAGAGAGAGAACTGTCTAAACCTCCATGTAATAAAACTAACATCCTGCTTCTTAGAATATGTGTTCTAGGCTAAATCAGGAAAGGGTGATCCCGGAGAGAAGCACATATTAAATCTGGGGCCAGAAGGTTAAGAATAGTCAGGAATGAACAGTTATGGTTTGGGAATAGATCTATAAGCAGCTAAATTCCAAACAAGAACCCTAACAGAAAGTGTTACATCAAAGAGAAATTCAAAAGCTTAGAGCAATATATGCCTTGAAAAGAAATTTTGTTATAAGAACTCATGATGGTTTGCTCCTGATTTTAGAAACTGGGTTTAATACAGGTAGATCTAAGGTAAGATTTAGATGAGGACCTACAATCTAATGTTGATGCCAAAATTAAAACCACCTTGTGGTTCAAAATACAAAGTATGTTTATATCTCAGTTACAAGCAGGTATATTTACATCTCCCTTTTTCATTGTTTATAGGTAATAATATTTTGGCATGTTGCATATATTTTTTAATTAAATGTATGTGTATAATAATGTATCATACCTAGTAATATGTTGCTTAATCATCATAGATTATTAGCAATTCAGTGTTTAAAGGGAATTCAGGGCCATGTGTTTTAAAAACTTAGACTATAAGAAAATCATTTTATGTTCACTAAACACAAATACAAATAAAAACACACAGATATCCCACATGCCCATACATAGCTAAAATTAAAGCTTCCTAAAATAATACTTACCTTATTTTGTACAGAACCTGATGCACTTTCATTATTCCCTATACTTTTTCTTCTATTTTATTTCTTTGTTTTAAATAATGCTGCTCATGATCCCCAAACTGAAATTACCATCTACTGATGGATCTCAGCCTACAGTTTAAGAAACACTGCCTTAGGGAATAGCTAGTCCAACTCTCTCATCTTGCACTTGAGAAATTTAGAAATTTAAGCAGCATTCCCAAGGTCACCTAGTAAGAGGCAAAGCAAGCCTGTGCTGATACCCAGTCTTTCAAGTTCTGGCCTAATGAGTTTTCCCCAATCCTACATTCTTCTCAAGATGGATAGTCATGTATGTGGTCCTCTTTCCCGCTCAAGTTTGGTGAGGTAAGCAAGCATTATCCTGTGGATACTTGCCTCGCCCATTTTGCATTTTCTTAGGCTTATAGCAGCGGTCCCCAACCTTTTTGGCACCAGGTACTTGGTTCATGGAAGACAATCCTTCCACAGTCAAGGGGGCGTTTGGGAGTGGGGATTGGATGGTCCCAGGATGACCCAAGCACTCTACATTCATTGTGCAATCAGACCTCTCTGCCAATGACAGCCTGCACTTGCAGCCACTCCCCAGCGCCAGAACCACAGCCCCAGCTCCACCCTAGAGCATCGGGCACCAGACTCTGGCAAGGAGCATGCACCCTGAATCCCTCGCGTGGCATGCGTAGGGTTCGTGCTCCTAGAAGAATACAATGCTGCAGGCTTATAGGAAGCACCAGTTGCACTCAGTTTTAACTCTGTGTTTCTCTGTCTCTTGCCCCTAACCTGCAGTTCCAGGAGAAGAGTTTATATTCCCATCAGTACCCGCAAACCAGTCTGAGTAGTTTGAATGATTGAATCCTTAGAATGACAAACTCACGTAGTCAAATAATCTAAATTTTATCTGAATGGGACAAACATATCAGAATTTAAGTAGCCATAGAGATACCCCCTTTCCTTCTAGGAAATATCAGTTCTGTTGGTTGTGCTGTTCAGAGTGATAAGTGGAGAAAGAATTGAAAACTTCTGAGACAAGCTGTGACGGTATCCCAGGGCTAATGTAACAAAGCACCACAAACTGAGTAGCTTAAAACAACAGAAATCCATTCTTTCTCAATCCTAGAGACCAAAAGTCTGAAATCAAGGTGTCAGCAGGGCTATCATCTCTCTCCCAGTTCCTGGGGGTTGGAACTCTCGAGGCAAGGATGATATTCCCTTTGGCCCTCTGAAGGGCCTCTGAAAAACCATCTTGGACACAAAAGATTAATTGCAGAAAAGACATACAGATTTAGTTAACCTGTATACACAGGAGCCTTCAAAATGAAGACCCAAAGATACAGGAGAAATTGTCCATTTTTGTGCTTAGGTTCAACAAAGTATAAACAGCCTTGTAGAAATACGATCAGACAAAAAAATATGATCTAATGCTAATGACAAATTGAGCAGGGAAACCCAGCAAGGCCTGTCTATCAGACTCCTCCACCTCTCTAAGCAACATCCTTCCTCCTTGGTGTGGCAGGGCCCTTATTGACGTGGGGGTCTTATTCTTATTAACCCGCAGTCCAACAAGGTAGGTCAGATTTTATGGCCAGTTTTCACACAAGAAGGCAGAGGGAAAGTTAAAGTAATATTTTTAGGTTTTATGGCTGGCTTTGGGAAAAGGGGTTCTGGTTTCTATGACCTGCCTTGGGGAAGAGGGATTCTAGTTTCCATGGCTGGCCTCAGGGGAGAATGGGACTAAGAGGCAGGAGGGCAGGAGAAGGGCAGAGAAAAGCTTTTGCTTCTGAGGCTGTTTCCGAGGTCTTCATTTTGGGGTATTGTTTTCTGAGTCCCAGCACTGCAGTCCTCGCTGTTCCTCAGCTTGGCGACACGTCCGTCCAACCTCTGCCTCCCTGGTCACGTGGTGTTCTGTGTCTCCTGTGTCCAAATTTCCCTCCCTTTGTAAGGACACCTGACATTGAATTAGGGCCGACCTTAATCAAATATGACCTGATCACATCTGCAAAGATCCTATTTCCAAATAAGGTCATACTCGTGAATACCTGGGTTAGAACTTGAAAATATCTTTTTAGAAGACACAATTCTAACAATACAGAAACTAAACCAATTTGCACTAAAAAGAAACTGAACAAATCTAGAAGAGATGAAGAGGGAAATGGAAGAGAAGGGAGATGAGCCATAAGAGATGAGAGCGAGCAAATGAATTATTATCGGGGAGGAAAAGGGAGAACGTGATTGTTCAGTGAAATATGGAGAGAGACATGAATGAAGATGACTTTTGGACATTCTGCTTTGGGTCACATGACATAATTTTTCCTTTGGTGCCTCCTCCAGAGACCTCTGTCAATCTTAAATTACCTTTCAAGACTTTGTCCAAGTCAGATTTTGGGTTATTTCAGATGTTATATTATTGCAGGAAGCAGCTCACAAGTGACCTAGCATTATTTTAAATATAATAAAAGTTAACATTTTTATTAAAGGTCAATTTTATTGTGAGTAGAAGATATATCATTGCATTTTAACCCCACCCATACTATTATGCAGAAGGAAAAGAAGACAGTAAATAGAAAAGAAAATAATGATATGTTGACTTTACTGAAATATGATATATAGCAGTAGTATTTACAAATTGTTGGCAAATTATTAAATATTGATTCAGTGATATGCATCGTATTCCATATATTAAGCAATTATGTTTATTTCTAGTACAGTAAATCATGGTTGTTTTTAGACAATAATTGCTATTTGAATGCAGTCATTAATGTTTTTTTCTAAATTTTGGATGATTATTTTAATTAGCTCTCTTAGAAACATTCATTCATTTATTTATTTATTCACTCAGCAATATATATTCAGTATCCAAAGGGTGTCAGACACAATTCTATCCCCTTATTTCAACAGAGTCTAGTAGAATTAACAAAAGTTTTTATTCATGGGAATGCATAGTATTGATATAAAAAGTATAAAATAGTATAAGAAAGATGAAAGATTTCTAGAGCAACTGCACTATGCAGAGATCTCTCTGATATCTCTCTTCCCTTTCACCCCATCCAGTCTCCAAAGTTTCTGTAAAAAACAGGCTACACCTGCCTTATTCTTCCTGCTGGGTAAATCCAGAGAATATAGCAAAGTTGTGCTGCCAATACTGAATTTCCTCCACTAACGACAAGGCAGAATGGCTTTTCAAAGTTTGATTTAAGGAAAATAAATGCCACTTGACATTTCTTGCATACCCAAGTGTATAGATTAAGATGAATTCCTCTGGATCAACAATTATCAAACTTTTTTTTAATCTCAGGATTCCTTTATAATCATAAAAATTGAGGCCCCCAAAGCTTTTATTTTTATGGGTATTACATATTAAATATTTAATGTATTAGATATTAAAAGTGATACATTTTTAAATAGTTATTAATTTATTTTAAGATAACATTAAAAACCCACTACTTGTAAGCTTAACATGCTTTTATTAAAAAAAGACAATGACCTATATTATTCCAAAACAAAAAAAGATTAATGAGAAAAGTGGTAGTGTTTCATAACTTTGCAAATCTCTTTCATATCTGGCTAAATAGAAGCAGCTGGGTTCTCACATTCGACCTTTTGTAATCACATGCCATCTAGCCTCTAGAAAATCCCATTATGCACCATAAGAGGATGAGAGTGAAAAAGGGAAACGATATCTTACTATGATGGTTTAATCTAATAGTTCATGGACTCCCTGAAAGGTGTTCAGGACCCCCAGTGGTCCCCAGGCCACATTTGGAGAACTTCTGCCCTAGTACTTTCCATCATGTAGTGGAAGAAATAGATTCTGTAGTATAGAATCAGAAGACAGAGAGCAACTCACTGTTCTGCTCAACTATCAGCCATCGTATGATGTACAGTCCTGGCCAAGTGGATCAGAAATTCCTCTTGTTCTAGGGTAAGGTACCCCTGGGAACCACAGGCTCAGCTATAAATGAAAGAACAAAAGTGCTATGCACGAGCCTTGAGATACAGGTGAAAGAACAAAACAAACATACATATATTCAACCTCAGCACAGCAAATCCCCAAAGGATGGCTCATGATCAGACATACAGACTTAACCCAAGAATCACTATTGCAATCAAACCATAATTTAACAGGGGAGCTATTTATAGTGAAATATATTTTCCCAAGAAAGAATTTCGTGGTAGAATAAAAATCACGGTTTGCATATTGCAAATGTTGAAAACAATTCAGGATTTATAGCCCACTTAGCCTACTTAGCTACTTGCTTTGCTCATATATACCAGTTCTTTCAACTACCATAAAAACAATAACTATATTTGAATAAACTCGACAAATATGCATTATTAAATTTGAATTTTATGACATAGAATTTGGTTACTTTTCATATTTTAAGAAGTACAAAATACATGAGTGAACATTTATGTATATATTTTTCAATAATGTTTTCCAAAGGACTCTCGGAGAATATCGCAAGAGGATTATTTCTTTGGCAGGGGAAAAAAAAAAAAAAAGAAAAGGGTAACCCTCAGTGAGATCAGCACAACACATCAGAGGATCCGTGTTCTCTTGAGCCATGTTTAAATGTGCTATGACTCAAAATACAAATTCTGGAAATATCCAAAAGAAAACTTTATATCTCCTCTGATTTCCCCTGAATCGGTACTAAGTTGGCAGCAGATACTACAGTGAAATCTTGCCATTAGTCTGAGAAGCTCCTTAGGAGAGCCAAGCTGTGCTCAGCTTTCTGCCACCGACACCAAATCAAACCAGCCCAAACTGAAGCACATTCAAACACCCTTCCTCACACGCAGACCTCAAAATGACCACGGACCGCAGGACTCTCATGTGAGATTTCAGTTTACTGCTTGGTTTTTCATCTTTGTCAAAAATTAGATAACCTTTTTGAAATAGGTAAGAGATTTACTTGTTTCAAACACTGAAAGTTATAAAAACACATACAGTGAAAGCCTTCTTACCCCTAACCCCCATCTAGCCAATGAGGTCTGTTATTAATTTCTTCATCAAAAGCTTATTTATTATGAAACATGACATCTAGTTGAGAGCACAAGATCAAATATGTACAACTCAGTGATTTATCCCAAAGGAGCTACTCAGGTAACCATCACACAAATGAGAAAAAAAGGAACATCATCAGCATCCCAGAAGTGCCCTCACGTCATCTCTGAATCACCACTGCTCCCTCCTCCCCAAAAGTACCCATATCCTGAATTCTAACACCATAAACTAGGTTTGCAAGTTTCTGTACTTTACATAAAGGGAATCCTGCAACATATATTTCTTTGTGTCTAGATTGCTTTTGCTCAATATTATATTTGTGATCATGATTCATGTTGTATATGTAACTACAGTTTATTTTCATTATTATACTGTTCCATGCATAAATATGCCACAATTTAAATTGTTGATGGATACAACAGTCTGTTTGGGCTGCTATGACAGAATGCCATAGATTGAATAGTTCATAAACAGAAATTTACTTCTCACCTTTCTGGAGGCTAAGAAGTCCAAGATCAAGGAGCTAGCATGTTTGGTGTCTGGTGAGGGCCCACTGTCTTGATCATAGATGGCATCTTCTCACTGTGTCCTCACACGATGGAAGGGCTGAGGGGTATCTCTTGGACCTAGTTATGAGGGCACTAATCCCATTCATGAGGGCTCCACCCTCATGACCTAAACACTTTCCAAAGGCCCCACCTCCTCATACCATCACCTTGGGGGTTAGAATTTCACTGTATGAATTTGTGGAGGACATAAACATTCAGACCATAATACTTGGATTGTTTCCAGTTTTAAGCAGGTCAAATAATGACATAAACATTCTTGCGCATACCTCCAAGTGCACATGACCATATTTTTTGTTGAATCTGTTTCTAGCTAAGAGTGGAATTGCTGGGTCAAAGACAATGTGCATCTTCAACTTTAGGAGATAATGGCAAAGAGTTTTTTAAAGCACGTTCACCAATTTACACATCTGCAAAAATGACTTAAAGTTTGTTGCTTCACATACTTATCAACACTTAGTAATATAATTTTTTATTTAGCTATTCTGATAGTTGTGTAATGATATCCTATTGAGGTTTTAATTTTTATATCTCTGCTACTAATGAGATTGAACCTTTTTATAGGTTTATGGGTCTTTTAGATTTCCAAACAAAACTATTTCAACTTCTTTCTCATTTTTCCAATAGTATATCTATATTAAAATTTTATGAAGACATGATTAGGGAAAAAATGTCTAATATAACTCTTTGGAGGGGATAATGATTTAAGAAACAGGTAGAGGAGCACTGGATTAGACACAAGTGAATAGAAAATGAATTATTTGAAAAATAGGTAAGTAAAAAATATATTTGTAAAGAAATATGGAGAAACAGTAAAAATACAGGATAAGACAAATAGAGGATACAAGGGAGAAAGTCTGATATGTGTATTATTAGAGTCCCAGAAGGAGAAAGAAGGCAGAAATAATCATTGATGAGTTACTGACTGAGAATTTTCTAAAGTCAATGTGGCATCACGAAGCACTGTAAATCTGCTTCATAATAGTAAAACTGCTAAAGCAAACAAACAAACAAACAAAAACTTTAAAAAGAGCCAGAGACAAATGTACAAATTATCTTTAAATAAGCCAGAATTATACTAATAGTCAACGTAACACATGAAAGATGACAAAAGAATATCTTTAAAGTGCTGAAAGATAATAACTACCAACATAGGGCAGCATATTTCTACTTCAAGAATGAAGATGAAGTCAAGTCATTTTAGGCAGACAAAAAATGAGATAGCCTTTTAACAGCAGTAGATTTGCTCTAAAGGGAACACCAAAGGATATCATTCCAGGGGAAATCAACGATAACAATGGCATATGAACTGTGAGAAGGTAAAAATGCCATTAGTGTTTTAAGTTTTTTGCATTGTTTAGCTATCACCCCAATCAGACTTAGACTGGAATGAGTGGAAGCTCAGCTGCAGCACCTGTGATGGCAATGTGGTTCTGCTTTACCCTTGACCCTAAAGTGCAGCTCTTCGGGGTCCCAAAACAGAGCCAAAGGAGGTCACCAGAGACCCCCACTGCCCACCACAGCCCCTGGACTCCTGACTCTGTTCCCTCATCCCCCACCCAAGCTATGAAAAGGGCCATGTGGCCACTCAGCTGCCACCTCCCCTGACAGCTCTTACACATGTCTGTATTTTGTCCAGCTTTCCTCATTGTCTTCAGCAGAAAGGTTGATCCAGATTTGCAAAATCTGACTTTTCACTAAAAGCAACATCTACTTTCTTTTGTTTTTCTTTTTTTTTTTTT
>VBSM01003176.1:1492220-1591191 GCA_008086735.1 Cheirogaleus medius | reverse complement strand
AGAGACGCTCTATCTGGCAGTGTTTCTCGTCCGCCATCTTGCTCCGCCCTCTCTTTTGTTTTTCTTAAGGAGAAATTAAATGTTAAGGACACAGAGCTCTTCTGAGAGAGTTTTGTTGTTTTTGTTTTTCTTCCAAAAAAGAATAGCAGAGAAATGGGATAGGAATAAAAATCTGTGAAGACTTGTTTATATGTTTGTTTCAAGATGAGAAATACAGTACGATATTTTCATGCTGGGGGTAATGACCCAGTAGGAAGGGAACCTATGAAGACAAAAATGAAATAGAGTTCACTAGCAAGAGCAAGAGACTTGGTCAGCAAGAGGTGATTCCGTCTGCTGAACAGATGGCAGTCGGGCCTCACACTAGAAGGGACTTTTCATCTGTCATACCAAGACAGGCTGAATATATGGACCCAGATGTAGATAGATTTAGGAGCCGGAAGATGATTTAATTCTACTTGGACTGATTTTATTTTATTTTTTTCCCAGAAATATGAGGTCATGTGCAGATCCTGAGGTAGGGAGGGAAAGGGTGTTGGCTGGAGGTTTAAGAGAACAAGTGAGAGATGGAATTGACTGGAGGAGGTAATGGGTTGCCCTGCAGGACTGAGGACCCCACTGATATTTGTGGTCTACCTGTAAAGTGTGACTGGTCAGCACCTTTTGTGTGTTTTTCTCCAAGCAAGTTTTACTGCTTGATGCAGTAAAAAAAAAAAAATCTGGTTTTATCAGAGTTGGAGTTCCAGGTGATGTTACCTGCTGAGGCAGGAGGGAGAGAAGTGTTTGAGGTTTGAGGAGAGAGAGAAAAGTGTGAATTCAGAGAACGGGAGTGAAAGTGACCAGGGTAAGTTAGTGGGATTGCCAGGGAACTGAAAATCTGTGCATTTGCAGACAGTTAGATTTAAACACTGTTGTGGTTTTGCTAAAAAATACAATAGAGGGAGCTGAGGTTATTTGTTTGTTTTGCAAAGGAGTAATAATAGCAATGGACCTTGAAATCTAAACTAGTCTAAAAGGGGTGTGAGGACAAGAGGATCAGATAATAGAGAGTAAAAAAGTAACAGTCAGTGGATGGAAGGTCCCAGTAGAAGAAATACTGCATTGGGAGCCATAGTAAGTGAACTGAAAAATTAACAGCAGTGGTCAGAGGTTAGGATAATTAAAAAAAAAAATTGAAAAGATAATGACCAAGTAGAGGGTATCACCATGGAGGTAGGTGCCTGAAATGTAGTTGTATGAAAAGATAATTGGAAGGGAGATCATCAAGGAAATGTGAGGTTCACAGGTCATTGTGGTCCAAAATTGCAATAATTATGTATGTGGTTTTGGTTAACTAAGAAGTTAAGCATTTTGCAATTCTAAAATCATCAGTAGAGTTGATGGACTAAAGTTAAAGTCTAAAATGCCATGAACATTGAAAAGGGGCACGAAGAAGAAATATTAATGAATACTGTGGTCTTAAGCAAAGATTCTTTACCTTTTTAGATCTTAGTTTCTTCATCTGTATAATGAGTAGTTTGAAGTAGATTATCTAGTTCATTCCTTTGTCTGAAATATGTTGTTTTCTTTCTTCAATGTAATTAATCAATAGTAATGAACACCAAAAAAAAAAAGAATACTTAAGTGAATACTAGATAGCAAGTATTGCTTAATTTTAGAAGTATAAATTACTTCTCTGTGGAGGCTATTTCTGTTTTTATTTATGTATTTATTTAAAGTTTGGGGGAGGAGAAGTGTTAGAATCACTCTGATCTGAAATCTGAGATTTTAAATATCTCACACTTATCCAAAAATTTATATGACATGAAGCTGATCAAGGTCTCCAGAAGATTATGATACATTAATTGCCCTCTGAGAATAACTGTCAATGAAATTAATGTGTACACTGAATTCGTTGTAGGCACTGTCTTCATGGGAGCAGAATCCTTCTTATAGTTTGATTCATGAACCTAAAGCCAAAAATCTTACTAGACTATTATATTAACATATATAAAATATGAATTGCATAATTTTTGAAAAATATCATACAAATTCCAACATATTGTGAACTAAATTGTACTACCATAGCTAAAGCTCAGTTACCTACAGGAGTCAGGCATATATTGTAAATAAGTAAAGAGTAAAAAAATTGCTACTTTTGTCTGCTGGCCAAATTAATTCCCAATCCGTTCCCTACAATTAATTCCCAACTTCCCATTCCCTAAAGTCCTGTGCATATGAATCCCCCAGGACTATTGCTAGATAGAGATACTTTAGCAGTAGGTTGGGGGTGAAGCCTTTAATTCTGCTTTTCTGACAAGGTCCCAGATGATGTTGGTCAACATGTCTAAGGACTACACTGAACACAACTCAAAGACTCCACTATTTATTAAACTGTGATTCTGAAAACCCAAGTAGAAATCAGGTTTTTAAAAATGTGTCATTCCTCTCTTTGGCCACTGAGACTTATATTTCCCCAGGCTACATCAGTTTAATGATAATATAACAAATTGCATTTCTCTGGTTCATCTGAATGAGAAATCTTAGAAACTTTAGCCTCTCTTAGATTCTATTTAGTTATTTCAAATGAGTTCCCAGCAGTTGGCTCAAGTTTGAGTGCAAGCATGAGTTTTCCAGTTACCTCGTAGCAACTGTCATGTCCTTCTCTCTTGTTCTAGCTATTGCTTGGATGTGTCTGGTACTTTCCTAGGACATATGTGGGGTGTCCGATACTCAGGACACTGGATTCAGCTCCAGGCTCACTTCAAGTGAAGAAATTCACCTAAATCAATTTTTTGTTGCATCCTTCTTAATAGTAACTTGAAACCATTTGAGTGAAATCCCATTCTATTCAAAATTACTCCTTTTCCCCAAGCCTGATCCATTATCATAGGAACAAGTTTTAGCCCCTCAACTCACTTCTTCCTTTGAGCTCAGAAGACTGACTACTTCATGAAAATGCCGCCTTGATAAGCCTCCCCTTGGCCCTCCATTCCCACAAGCCAGGCAGAACCATCAAAATCATGGACTGTTTGTATTAATAGTTTCAGCTCTTAAGTTGGATCTTCAAGGGCACTGTGACATACTGTTCCTGCATGGGTGAGGGGAAATGATAACTAGTTTTTATTGAGAGCTAGGAGAAGCACATGAGTTACCTAGAGAGTGCACAAGTCAGCATCTGTAACTGATGGGTGAGTAGGACAAGTTGGAGTTGTATGAGGAGGCTTTCTGCCACCACTTGCAAAATTTGAAGCAATAAAAGGCAAAGAAATCCAATGAGTGATGAGATGATTAACCAGTGAGGTGGGACTGGCTCCCAGAGTGGTGTTATTGATGGTTCAGCTATATTCAATTAAAACCTATATCTAAATCTTGGTTTGCCAGAAATTAGCCTGTTGAATGTGAGAATATTCCAGATGGACAAGTTAAAAAGCATTATATAATAGTGATGGGAATAGGCAGTATTTGATTAGCATCAATTGGAGTATGATTTCTCATCTCAAGTAAGTTAAACACAGGATGAGCCCAACACCCTGCACACATTAGGTGTGAAGATACCCGTCCCCTCCTCTCCTTCAACCTGTCCAACACCAGAGGAATGTTACTCCCATATGTGCACTTAAGTGTTGGTCAGTTAAGTCAGTTAATACCAATTTGATGGTGAGTACATGTGGTGCTTGTTTTTCCATTCTTGGGATACTTCACTTAGTAGAATGATCTGCAGCTCCATCCAGGATAATACAAGAGGTGCTAGATCACCATTGTTTCTTGTGGCTGAGTAGAACTCATGGTATACCTATACCACATTTTATTAATCCACTCATGTATTGGTGGGCACTTGGCTTATTTCCACATCTTTGCAGTTGTAAACTGTGCTGCTGTAAATATTCTAGTACAGATGTCTTTTTTTTTATAGAATGTCTTTTTTTCCTTTGGGTAGATGCCCAGTAGTGGGATTGCTGGATCAAATGGTAGTTCTACTTGTAGCTCTTTGAGGTATCTCCATATTACTTTCCACAGAGGTTGTACTAGTTTGCAGTCCCACCAACACAGTATGAGTGTTCCTATTTCTCCACATCCACGCCAACACTTATTGTTTTGGGACTTTTTGATAAAGGCCATTCTCATTGGAGATAAGTGATATCTCATTGTGGTTTTGATTTGCATTTCCCTGATGATCAGAGATGTTGAGCATTTTTTCATATGTTTGTTGGCCATTAGTCTGTCTTCTTTTGAAAAGTTTCTGTTCATGTCCTTTGCCTACTTTTTGATAGGGTTGTTTGACTTTTTCTTGCTGATTTTCCTGAGTTCTAAATAGATTCTAGTTATCAGCTCTTTATCAGATGTGTAGCATATGAATTTTCTCCCATTCTGTAGGTTGTCTCTTTGCTCTTGTGATAGTTTCCTTGGCTGTGCAATGGAACAGAACTGAGAACCCAGATATAAAACTATCCTCAAATAGCCATATGATATTTGACAAAGCAGACAAAAACATACACTGGGGAAAAGAATCCTTATTCAATAAGTAGTGCTGGGAAAATTGGATAGACACTTGTAGAAGACTGAAACAAGACCCGTACCTTTCACTTCTCACAAAAATCAATTCACGGAGGATAATAGACTTAAACCCCAGGCATGAAACTATAAGAATTCTAGAAGACAGTGTTGGAAAAACTCTTATAGACATTGGCCTAGGGAAAGAATTTATGAAGAAGACCCCAAAGGCAATCACAGCAACAACAAAAATAAATAAATGGGATCCTTCTTTCTTATTTTTAAAGCCCTAGAAATAAGTCTTTCCCTTCCTTCCTAAAAATGTTGGTGCTAAGTAGCAGCATACACTCAGGTAATATTTGAGTGCAATAAAAATCCTGGTGGTGAGGTTCACTAAAGATACAAATGATACACCGAGAGGTAATTGCATGTAGGTTATAAAAGTCTCATGTATCCCCTTTTTTGTAAAAAGCCTTCTCAGTCAGGTATCTTTTGACTCTATACACTTCTGTCTCCTTCTCAAACCTGAACTATTCATATCAGAGATTTACTTGACTCTTTTTCCATCTAGTAATTAATTTATATTCCCTCTACTAAACTTCTCTCTCCTGTCTTCCTCAACATGATGCTTCTTTTTATCCCTAAACTATACTAAAATGAAAAGATCCATTTCTCTCACTCACTTCTGCCTTCTTTTAAATGGTTGTGCTTCCTTTTGATTGATTTTACTTGCTATACCAGGGGTATTTGCTATTTCCTGGAAAAGTCAGAGAGGCATCTCTTTTATGCCCATTTGAAATGAGCTAATGTGGTCGTTTAACAAATACCCAGAACAACAATGCACAAGATGATCAAAAGAGACGCATGCAGAAGAGAGTTCTTCATCTCACACTGCTGAGTTACACTTTCAACATTGTGGTCTGCGAACTGATACCGTGGCCCACCTTCTCAAAGGGGCACTGTATCTAGCCATGACATTGTTAGTGATGTGTTCTACAGTCTTCCAAGAAAAGACATTTAATAAATGTCTTTTGCCCATTTCTATTGGGCAATATTAAAACATTTGCTTCCACATGCGCTGCTTTAACCAGCTTGAGCAAATTAGTTATTCCCAGTAGATTATTCTCATTGGTAATTCTGTAATAAAAGATTTTAGATATTGTGCATTTTCATCAGTGACATTATAATTTTTATTTCAGAATCTTAGTAATCGAATATTCATTATCTAATTATAATTAAAATGCATGATTCCCTTAAGAATGCTTATAACTATTTAAATGAACTTTATTATAAGGAATTAGGAGATTAAAATTATTCAAAGGGGCTAAACTTTATTCTTAAAGAACCGTAGAATTGTAATACTAAGAACAAAAGAGAATAGGAAAGGCAATGGAAAAGTAGTAAAAAGAAACAGAAACAAAACAGATAGATCCCTGATGTGCTATCATGGGGGGATATTGTATTAATTATTTAGGTGTGGATAAGATAAATAAGAACTGAAAAGCCTAGCAAACTGTGTGCTTCTTGAAGATAGGAGTCAGGACTGATTAATCTTTGCATTCCCCACCATACCAGTGGCATTGCCTGGAACCCACTGGACACTCAACACATGTTTGTTGAATTAGTAAGGAAGCAAATTCTGTCTGGAAATTGTAACAAGTAAATTCATGAGTACTTTGTCAAGTCAGCTTGCTGATACAATGTTCAAAGAAATACATATTTGGATCTAATTAGGATGTTAGTTTATATGCTTTGGGAATTAATTTTGAAGCTGAAGAAGCTGGACAGGAAGCAGCCAAGTTCAGAGGAAGGGTGGGATACTCAGTAAGTTGCCCCTACCCCTGTGTGTCTTGAATTCTTTCCTGTTACAGACAGAGATCACCCCTCAGGACCTGGGAGAGAGCAAAAGCCAAAAGCATAACCCATCAGCCTTCTTTACACATGCATTGAATTTGTGTTCTCATTATACTAAATATTAAGGGAAATAATTAGGAGCCATTGGTTGGGCAGCAATGTAAAGGGAAATGAGGATGATAATTTTAATGATAGTTGACATTTGATTGAACCATATGAAACTGCCATTTTTGTATGTCAGACACCTAAGTGAATATTGAAAATTTCATATGGTTTAACCTAATATTTATTGAATGCTTACTATGTGGTAGGCACACTGCTAAGTAATTATAGCCAGTTGATTTGTTTAAACTTAATTAAAAAAAATTTTTTTAACAGATAAGAGAAATTGACAATGAAGTTAGGGAACTTGCCCAACATAGAAAGAGGATGTAGAAACTAAACACAGTTCAACATCAGAGCCTCTTTTCTTAAACAAAATACTATCCTGCCCAGGGAAACTATGGATATTGTAAATGATGTTATCAAAATCTTGCCTTCCAATCAACAAAAATGCAACAGTAAAATATACCATGGTTAATTCACAATGCAAAACGTCTGCTTTTAGAAAGGTGAAATTTACTTATAATATAGAGAAATTATCCCTGCAATATCCAGGTCTAGTTCTGTAGCTACAAAAATGACATAATCTTTACTCAAGGAGGTCACATTGCAGTAAAGAGGACAGAGAATTTAAAAACCTACTCTATCATTGGAGCTATATTTTTTTGGCCGTATGACCCAATCCAAAGAGGAGGAATGTACTATGTATGTAGTAGGAATGTACTATGGAGACAAAGAGATAAATATCTGGAACCAAGAAGGACCCAAAAAATTCACAATCTACATTGACCAGAATTATATCATCCATATGAGTAAATTGTAATAGGAGCCCAGAAAAAGAAGCAATTAGTTCATCTTGGGGCGGGGGAGGTCAGGTAATGTTTCACGGAAGAGATGACAACTGGACAAAGCCTTAAGGATGAGTGGGATTTCATGAGGCAGGAAAGAGAGGAAGGTCATCCCAGAAATGGGAACAACATGTACAAAAAGAGGAAAGTGTGAAAGTTAACAACAATGTTGAGTGGTAAGTGGCTTATGTGGCAAGGAGTGATACTACCTTATATTCTATATTCCTGGGACCCCTAGACACAGGGAATGTTGAAACACTAACTTGGGTTCCTATTGTAGGATTGGGAACTTCCACTTCGTCCTAGAAAGCAAGAGTAAGCCACCAAAGATTTTTCGTTCTCAAGCTGTAACTCTCATAGAGAGAAGTGTGCAAATCTTCAAGGTACAGCTCAGTCATTTTTACATCTTTGTATAGCCATGAAATTGTCACCCAAATTGAGAGCTAGACCAGCTCCCTCGGACTCCCTCCCAGCCAATCTCCCCAACGATAACTACTATTCTGACTTCTGTCACCTCGGATTATTTTTTCCTGGTTTTGATCATCATATAATTAGAATCATTCAACATGGACTTTTTTATGTCAGACGCTTTTCCTCAATATTATGTCATAGAGATTCATCATGGTTTTGTGTGTACCCATGGGTCATTTTATCACATTACTGTGTATTATTATGTGAATATATCACAATTTATCATTTCTCTGTTGATGGACATCTGGGCTGAGTAGCTTCTCATTTTTTCCTAAGGAAGGAAAATTGATTTAATGGGCTTTATTACAGAAGCCCAGGAGTTTTTCCCTACTGGTCGAGTTAGACACACATGATCTCTGAGGGGCGGGAACAAGCATACAACGTAGGACATCACATCTGTAATTAAGATGTTAGGGACACACCAATGTTCTCTACCTTTCTGCATCTTAATCTCATTTATTACATTCCAAAGCTCTGGAAATGTTTTCCCATTGAAGCTGAATTTGAGAAGCCTCAGAATCCCCAAAACCATGCTTCCCAGATTGGCATAATGCAGAAAATTATTTCTTGGGATATTAATATCTATTCTGGAAAAAAGTTCTTTTTTCAGGATGCTAGGTTACACAAAGTTAGATATGTCTTATTCAGGGCAGGGATTCTCATGCAATTGGTATTTGGGATCTCCAAGACTGAAATATGGAATATATATATCATTCCCCACACTTTGGAGGCCAAACATCTATTGTTTCCCTTCAGAAAATTTACCAGTTCCCAGAATTAATATTTTCTGAAACCCAACATAAAAAATTATAGGGAACTGCTATGGACTCAATTGTGTCCCCCTAAAATTCATCTGTTGAAGCCTTAACCCCCACCCCATGTGACTGCATTTGGAGACAGGACCTTTCAGGAGGTCAGTAAAGTTAAATGAGGTCATAAGAATAGGGCCCTAACCCCACAGGACTGGTGCCCTTGTGAGAAGAGGAAGAGACACCAGGGCGCGCTCTCCACGTGTGCACAGAGGAAAGGCCTTGTGAGGACACAGCAGGAATGTGGCCCTCTGCTGGAGAGAGGTGTCACCCAAAACCAACCCTACGGGCACCTTGATCTTGGACTCTGAGCCTTCTCTGAATTGTGGAAAATGAATGTTGTTTAAGCAGCCCGGGCTGTGGTGTCTGGTGACGGCAGCCCAAGCAGCCTCATTCAATGATCTCTAAGTAAGTTTAGAAACGATCAGGACTTTGTGCCCCTCAAGACAATAAAACGACTAAATCCTCCACGGGCTTGTTTGCATCACTGTCCTTTCCTGTTTTCAGATGATTTGCAGCCTGGATACTCTGCCCTGTAGAAAGCACGTGGCAATTTCCCTTCCTGGATCCTCACTAGAGAAAAGTGAATTCACACAGACACGACACTCATGTGCTCTATTCACTCTCTAGAGCTGTTGCTACGTTGAGTTTCTCATTGTTCAAAGTGCAGGCTCCTTCCTCCTTTAATGGCATTTGCCATCCCTCCATTCACAGTGATGGATTCTTATTGTCCCTCTTCTGAGGATTTATGGGTCTTTTAATTTGTGTAAGTTGGATGGCATCATAAATGGTTCACCCTCTAAATTACAGAGTAAGCTTGCCAGTAGAGATGACCTTGTAAAAATTAAAAATAAAATCTAATTAACTGAAGTTTTAGAATATCCCTGAGCAGGTTACTGAATTTCTTTTTTTCTCCAAACCCAATAAAGATCAGAGATCCAGCTGGCTGTAGGTAGCTCAGAACCTCACTGTGAAATTACCTAGTTAGGCCATTTTTCAGGCATTCTCACCAATGGTACAGGCCCAAGAGTCCTGCTCCATGATGTGTTGGCCATGCTATTTCAGAAAAGCCATGCGCTTGATTATTTTTGATTTGAAGAAAGATTCCCAGGTGTTCTTTGTTCTGCTCTGAAATAAGAGAATGCTGAATTATAACTTATATTCCCCCAGAAATGGCCTGAATGTCCCTAATTGTGTGTCACTTTTCATTCTCTGGACAAAGTTATGCACTACCTATATGCATAAGATAGTAATATACATGAAATTTGCTGCCAAGCTTAGAAAATAATGTTGGCAAATTGATTACAGACATATGGGATAAAACATAACTAATTGACTCAGTTCCCAGTCTGTATACAAAAATCTCTTAATGCTAAAACTCCTGTAGTTTCTACCCTATTGCTTTTTCCATTTCTCATTCCAAAGCCAAAATAAGAGTTTGAAGTTCGCCTCTACTTTCTTATTTGCCATTTAATTACCAATCATTGGACTTTTTCTTCATTACGCTATTATAACTCTTTGTGATATATCCACCAATGATCTCAATGTTGATATACTTGATATACACACTTTAATTTTTTTATACTAGACATTTTTGCAATATTTAACATAATTGACCACTTTTTTTTCTCCCAGAAGCCCTCTCTTCCTCTAGCTTACGTTTCACATAATGCTTTTGGCTCCCTCACAATTTTAGATCCTTTATTTTCAATGTCTTCATCCTTCTTCCTTCGTGCTTGAGACTGATAGCAGTCGTAAGGCTCTTTCCATGGTTGCCTTCCAACTTGCATTAGTTCCAGTTACTAAGAGATAGTTTGAAATTTTATTTTTATTTGGACCATCTCACCCTGAAGAGTAAGAGTTTTTCATTGTTGTAGCCAGGGTGGTGTTCGTTTTTCAGATGTTTACATCCCACGGCATCTTTGAGATATTGGTAACATAAAAACAAACATTGATCATTGTAAGGGCCTTACAGAGTTCAGAGATGTGGCGAGGAAAAAAACACTTCCACCTTCAAACCAGTCTTTTGTGTCCACTAAGGACACAAAATTACCTGCTGAGATGAAGTGGGAATGACAAACAATGTCAAAGGTGACGTGATGGTTGTAGAGAAAAAACTGTGGTCGTAATCAATACGAGAATCATTTATATGGATTTGTGTTACTTGGAAGGGAGCTTTAGAAATGACAAAAAGAAGGAAAAAAACACTTCATGGTTAAAAGAAAAATGCGTATACCATTGAAAAATAACACCTTTTAGACTGGCCAAATCCATGAAATGAAAATTCAAAGCATATTGCACTTTCTTCTGAGGCCAAATGCATCAGAACTGATGTTCTTTCGAGTGGACCAAACTATTTAAGCAAAAATTTAGAGAGTGGAGAGTCTGATTATTGTCTTTAGTGTGGAGATCTATGGGAACATTGAGGAATTCTTTACACAGAGAGTAAATTAGATAAAAAATTAATGTTATAAAAATTGGCTAGGTTTAGAATTTTTTATATCCAAAGAAGAAGTTGTAAGTTAGGTTTCTCCAGCCTGTGAGTTAGACTAAGACATCAAGTCCTCACCCTCCAAAGGTGAGTGACAGCCCAGCCAGTGTCACCCAGTTACCTTCCGCGGATGACATTAAGAGAAGCCCAGCAATTCCTGGAAAAGCCTAACAGACCAGTGGGGAAGATTTATTTGCCAAGTTGTGAGCATATTCTATCTGCCCCCATCCACCATCACGATCAGGAGAGTGGGAAAGAGAACTTCAAGAGAATGAATCAGAGCCTGACCCATGTCTTCTGGAGTTTGAGAGACACGAGGACCATATGACTCACGCCCCTGTCTGGTTTTGAGGTGAAGGTACATGAATGTGTTGGCAATGGCCCTCACTTTCAGAGTTCTGTAGGGACAGGATTCATGGTTGTAGCCTGAGGGCAAAATATAGAACCTGTGGAATGAAGCCAGCCATAAACAACCTTTAATGGAACCACCCAAGGGCCATCCATCCAAAAGTGAGAAGGGAAATGAGCCATGAAAAAGCAGAGGGGAGTCGTAAGTGACCAGGTTCATGTGGCATTCCAACTTCTGCATTCATTTATTGGTTAGAAATAAAGCTTCAAAACCACTGAGAGGACCCAGACTATTCAGTCTAATTTTAAAAGATATACCAGGCCAGTATAATGGAAGGTTTTCCCATTGGCTACTTTTGAGATACCAGGGGAGTTGGCCACCAATTGCTGGAGATGAAAACACGTAAGTGGCGAGGAGACAGCACATCACATACTTGCGCTTTGCTAATCATGCAGTTCATGAGTCATGATTTTCAAAAACGTAAGGAACTCTTGCTTGGGGAAAACATGAATGTACATGGACAAAGTAAATGTAAATGGTCCAAATTAGTCTTCAATCCAGTGAGACAATTTCCCTATATGATAAAAAATAATAGATTTTCTTATCATTTAAAGGAAATCAGTTGAAATTATTTTAGCAGAATTTGAGAAATGTAAACATCATCCTCTCAAACTCTACAGTATTGGAGATTTGATCAGATTTTTTTTTCTATAGTAGCTCAGCTATTAACTAGTTGAGTATTTTAGTTCAGGCATTATTTTTATTCCTAGTCTATTACCTCTGAAAAAATGAGGGTGATACTATATAATCTCCCAAAACATATGCTGGATACTGTTCTAATAACATCTGGGGAAACTGTGTAGGACCACAAAGTCCTGTCCTCAAAGGGATCACACTATCAATGACTCCACTCCACAGAAAGTAGACCTAACATTTATGACATTTCATGTCACACATTTAAGTGTGCCAAATTTTTCAAACAGTTACCATTTGTTGCTCCAGAATCAAAACCACACACACACAGAAGCAGAATCAAAACATCAAATCATATCATAGCTACATGAAGAAACAACAGCCCAGATAAATTAACCAACTTACATAGAGACAGAGACAAATTAGGACCATTCTTTGCAAGATCTAAGGCTGGTGCCCTTTTGCTGTATTAATGAGATATGAGTCTTCTAATTGAATATTACCTTCTAAAGAAAAAATAAAACTTCAATTACAGAAAAATATAATAAAAGTATTTCAAGAGCATTCAAAAAACTCCATTATAAGAAAGGTTTTATTTTCCTCATCTTTTACCTTTGATAGTAAGCACATACTGATAACTATTTTAGAATTATGCTTAGTTAACTTCTGTGTTTATTCTTGTGTTTATTTAATTATGAAGCACATGAAGCCAGCCACTTTTAAGTGCCTACTTGTGTTTATTTTATAAAATTTCATGAAACAATATATCTGCCCTCAGGGAACTTGCATTCTTGAAAAACAAATCAAAGAAGAACATTTTGCACAGAATCCCAAAATGGTTATAAGGACTTTCTAAGAGAGTCTAAACTGAACAGGTAATTGTCTTGCATTTATAAAAGGCCTAAGCTATTCCCACTGAAAAAGGAGTAATTGAATCTGTAATTACTTTCATTTCATCGGGGATGTAGGCATAGATTCTAAAGATCTAATTGTGATGGTTGTTTTCTTAATTACTCTAATTGTTTTGTAGGGAACACTACCTTGCATCCATTGAGGAAAGCTCAATAGTCATTGATGACTGAGGACCTCATTAGAAGTAGTTAGAAAGTTCTGCTTTGTTGTGTATCAGAGGGCTCTGATTCTTATTTCACCTTCTCATCCTCCAGCCATACTGAGATAGTCCATGTGTTCTGTGGACAAAGGCATTGACTTCTGATCTGAAAGTGATCCTTGCTAATGAACATGGAGGAACTGCAAACCTCCTCCCCCAGCTTCCCATTTAAGAACATGCATCACCGCCTCATAGTCATGTCAGTGATGCTAGGAATGTCTCTTCCTCTCCCCAATTCAACCATCACCATTCATAGAGATCTGATCTCTAGAAGTGTTGGCCTACATAAAGAGACATAAAAGATTTCAGGAGTTTTGCAGGACTTTGCCCTGAAGGAATATGTGAACATGTTAGTTCACAGATCAAAAGCTGCCTCGCCTCAGGAGGGCATCTCACCTATCAGTAGCAATTTCCATGGTGACACTGTCTCAGATCTGTTAGCTTGCGCCCGACACCTCCATAAGACAGGGCTCGATATGGGGTCACAGGTTGAGAACTGATCAAAGAGTGCTCGCCCAACAGGCACCTGCAGCTAGAAACAATTGGCCTAAGGGACAGTTCCTGCTTCACTCCTGATCACTTGTCTCAATCAACAAAAAACTAGATAAAGAAATATAGAGGTTCTATATTTCTGTTTAGCCTTTCTGCTAAGTGATAACTTTATCTTAGGACTTAGAAGTTTGTCTTAGAAAGATTTTGTAACCATTTGCTCAGGTAGATAGAGTTAATTAAGGGATCTATAGAAGCTTTTGGGGAGACTTTAAACCTAAACAAACTACCTATTATTATGTAAATCTGTTACCACTAGCAACTAATCACTGTACCAATAAATACTCATGCAAGACTTCACCCATGGCCTCACAGCTCACGGGAATGCTGGAGGACCTCCTGACCCCCCATCTTTTAAAACTATATTTTGTCTCTGTGTCTTCTTTTATTTCTATATTCTCTATTTTCTATTTATGTTATTTCCATATCCCTTGCAATGATCCCTGCCAAAGGGATCCGATTATTGCTGGGAGTGTGGCTAACTCCCTGCATAGAAGTAATCCTTGGTCTTGACAAAAGACAAAACTACAACAAATTTAGTTTAAGAATTTAATTGGCTTTTCTTAGCAATTCTAGTATCAGGTAATATCTCATTCTGTAAAATGGAATGGTTGTTCCAGTAAGCTGAGAAGAGGTTGGCTTTCTAGGCAGAAGAGGTATGAAGAAAGCAGAAACAGGGAGCAAAAAGTGGATAGGTTGGTTCAAAGTTACTTTCCTTATAGTGTCAAAACAGAGGGGACTTCCTTATCATGCCAGCTCAGGGAAACTGGGCCCCTTCTGATTGATTGCTGTGAATCTCCTGGTTTTTGGAAAACTGGCTCATTTCAAAGTTCAGTTTGGTTCCATGGCACCTAGCACAAGTGAGTCCACTTTTTAAGAAACTGCCAAACTGTTTTCAAAAATGACTCTACTACTTCACAGCACCACTGGCAATATATGATGATTCCAGTTTCTCCAAATCCTCATCAACACTTATTATTGTCTCTTTGATTATGGCTATTCTGATAGGTGTGAAGTAACATCTCAGTGTAGTTTTAATTGCATGTCCCTAATGATTGATAATATTAAGCATCTTCTCATGTATTTATTTTATGTTTCTATGTCTCTTTTTGAGATATGTTTTGTAGCTATAACTGTCTTTCTGGATTCTGTCCATACATTTCTAGTTTAGGTGACACTGTAATGGAAATACATGAAAGTGAATAGACTATAATTTAAGGGTTACCAAGTACTCTTAAAACTTCACAAAGGAGAAGTCCTTCTTCTCTGCTAGGATTACCATATATTAAAACTCATAGTATAACAATTTTCATAACATGTGGCAGAAAAGCAGCTCACACTATAAAAACTTGGGATGTTTATTTTTTGTTAGGTTTGTTTTATTCGCTTTCACTGAGCTAAGGGCAAAAATGAAATGCCTAGAGGCTTGTTTGTTTTCTCAGCAGGATAAAGAAAGCAGGCAAGAAAAGAACAACAGAACAAGGCAGAATTCCTCAGGAAAACACTGGTGAAGGAAAATAACAGTAATGCCAGGTTAGAAAAGCAAAATCCATAGAATCAAGGTTTACATGAGTAACAGCAGTGATAGAAAGATGATGCAGGAGTCTGGGTTCAGCGCCTATTTGAAATGGGTGATGGAATTTTTCTAATTACAAGCCCATGAACAGGTATAATTAGCTTATTATGCCAACATGATAAATAGTTACTGAATATATCCCTAAATTAGATTGACCTCAATCTGTAAGGATCACAACTTTCAACAAAGGCTTGTTTTGCTTGCTAAAAAACTCACACAAGATACTAAGATGGACATGATATAGGTATTTTGGAGGGCTCCTCTCCAGACCTCAAATCATTTTTAAAGTGGGTTGTGCCTCAGGATCACAGAAACTGTGCGCTAGTCAAACCACTTTATTGCCGGCCATGAATTAGTTTCCACAATCAATGTAGAGTCCACTGCTTTGTGAGTTTCACACACGGTTGTTTGTGGCTTTAAAGTCTCTCGAGTCCTATTCAGATCTTTGATCAAATATGAGCGAGAAGGTAACTTTTTCTTATTTTGGCAGCTGGCATTTTTTTTCCTCCTTTCTTTGTTTGGTAGGGAATATCTGAGTGTTATTCCTACTGGCTGCACTGCAACCTATTATAACCATCAGTGTGTCATTAAAAACAGTGGTTGATCTGAGCATGAGGTAGTTCTAACACTCTTTTGTTCAGTGTAGTATGTAGGTGGATCAGGAGGCGAACGTGAGCAAAACATTGTGGGTATCTTTGAATTTACGACTTAACAAATAATCTCAACATTTCAGGCTAGCTGAGTATATCCAGATAGTATGAGTTTGAATCCAGACTCTACCACTGGCTACCTTGGTCAAGATAAATTCTCAGTAAAATGGGGATAATGTATGTTACTTAACTCACTTAATGAAACCTGATATTAATTTTTTCAGTTTCACTGACCAATAATGCAAAGCTACTGATAAAACATGGCTTGTAAATTTCTATTATCCCTGATATTAATTGTTTTTTCTTACAAAATCATTGAATAATGGCTGATTTTATTATTTTAAAAAATTCCCAAATCCACCGAAACTCTACCTTTATAAGATTATTTTAAAATTATATTTCCAAATTATGACACTCTATAGACATGTGAATTCCTATAAGGACATACGTATATAAATTTTGGCAATAAAATTGTACAATAATTGGAATATCTCCAAACATTTGTTTTGAAAATGTTCTTACCTTAGTATAAGTTTCATAATAAGTTAGTTACTTTTTCACTCATCAAAATGGACCAACAATACCAAGTACTGGCAAGATCTTGAGCAACCTGAATTCTCATGCACTACTGGTAAAAATGTAAATTGGTACAAGCTCTTGGGAAAACTGCTGGAATTATCCATTAAAGTTAAACATATGTGTACTTCATTACCCAGCAGTTCTACTTTTGGGTAAATGCCCAACATAAATGAATGCTCATAAGTAACACATTTGTAAGAATGTTCATAGCAGTTTTATTAACAGTGCCGAACACTGGAAACACCCAAATGACAACAGGAGAATATTCATTCTCATTGTTGTATAGTATTACATTTTATTAGCATAACACAATCTTTTATTCAAAATATTTTTGGACAAACAATGTGGATGAATCTCATGAAGTTGAGTAAAAGGAGCTAGGGACCAAAAGAGTACATATCGATTCCATGTACATAAGGTGAAGAACAGGAAAAAAATCAATCTGTGATGATAGTAGGCAAAATTATGGTTACTTTTGAGGGGATATACTGGCTGGGAGTGGGCATAAAGGGTGCTTCCCATAAAGGGGTGTGGGAGGTGTTCTAAATCATTGTCTGGGTCATCTTTGCACAGGTATGAGTGTGTATACATATAAATTCATTGAACTGTACCTTTCAGATTGTCATGATCATTATTCATTAATTACAGAATGTCATAGAGATTCTACCATTTAAATATTTTTTTTTATTAAATTACCCGTACTACCTTATAGATGCTAGAACAGTTAAACAATGAGAGTACTCACGAGTCACAGAGCAGCTACTCGTCCTACAGGATAGCTGTCGGTTGTACCAAAGCTGATGCGTGATTATCTGCTGTATAGAGCAAAGTAAATTAAAAAGTTAATTATTAATTAAATTTAAGCTATTTGTCATTGTTAGATTAAATAAGTTGACGTTTAAATGGTCTCTTTCCATTTAAATGGTTTCTCTTCATCTATTCTCAGTGAATGTTCTTGTCCCCTTCCTGTAGACCTTCCCTAACCCCAAACTTAACTTTGGAGACTTGAGTTAGGCAACAGTTGCCCACCATGATTGTTGGTCAGTGGGATATCTGTTCAATAAATTCCTAAAGGAAAAATGTATAGTCATGAGTCCATTATGAGTTAGAGCAGGAGTTGGCAAACTTTTTCTGTAAAGGACCAAATAATATTTTTTGGCTTTGAGGCCCGAGTGGTCTCTGCTACAGCTATTCAACTCTACCACTGTAGCATGCATAGACAACACATTTAAAAAAAAGAAAAAGAGTGGCTGTATTTCAATACAACTTTGTTATGGACATTGACTTTGAATTTTATATCATTTTCACATCACAAAATATTATTTGTTCTTCTAATATTTTTCAACCATTTAAAACATAAAAATCATTCTTAGCTTGTAGGTCATATGAAAACAAGTGACAACGCTAATTTGGTCCTTAGGACTTCATTTGCAGAGCCCTGATTTAGAGTCATGTAGTTCTAAGTTATTATCAGCTTGCAGAGAATCTCAGCCCTTTTCCATAGGCATACACAACACATTTCTTGTAGGTTGACACATTACCATATGTCGTTAAAGGGTGTTCCTTTAAGAGGCACTAAATATCAAGTTTAATATCAAAGACTTTGTTTCCTTTTTGACATGATTTTAATTCATAGAACTTCTAATAAAAGACGGTGGATTTACAAAACATTCCACTGAGATATTTGAGGCATGGTCATTAATAGCTACAGTGTAAGTAAGAATCACAGTGCTTTTCTGCATCATCTTAGCTCTAATTTGATAAACAATTTTTTTAAAAGAGAACCTTTATTTTGGAAACTGGAGAGCAATTAAATAACCAAGGCAATATAAAATACATTTGTTTAAGGCCCACTGGCCAAGTTCTGTGGCTCTTTCCTGGGTTTCTGTGGGTCCTGACACACAAGGGCACATATGTTCACAGACGTTCTAGAAGGTCCAGGAGATAAGCAACTGCTCCAAACAGCACAGCCTTTTCAAGACAAGCTTCCAAGTCGGCTTCCCTCAATTCCCTGTGCTATTTTCCAAGGGATGTGAGCGGCACACTTTTAACCTGATTAGTAAACTGTCCCTCTCATTCTCCTATCATCCAAAATCAGTTTTCTTTCCTGTAATCAATTCTAGGTACAATTTTAAAATTGTTATTTATGTTCAGATTGAACAGTGTAAAAAATCACCAAAAAGGGTAAATTTGAGGACTGACTTCATACTGATTTGTGCCTCCGGCTCATTCGGCCCCCAGTGAGGGACTCCCTCAGCCACAGCGGCAGGAAAGGAGAGTGAGAGGGCAGTGATTTCCTGCTAAGGTGAAATCTGTGCTACACAGGACCAGAAACATACCAGTGCACGCGACTCCCCTCGGGGGCATCCCCAGGAACACCTCCTGGGTTTCTGGGTTCCATCCTAGAATCAGCACTTTGCAACCAGCCTTGTCCTCTTTCTTCATTTGGGGCGGGTATGCGGGAGGCTTGGGAGACCTGAAACGAGGTGAGTAGAGAGTAGACAGGAAAACAAGCCCAGGAGGAAAAGCACACTAGGCCTGAATCTCAGCCCCACTCTTCGTTACAGATGGAAATAGACCCTTCGTGAACACCTGCTCTGTGCTAGGAACTTCACGTGAGCGATTTCAGTTGTTAAAGTAAACAAAAAAAGATGAAGGAACAAAAAGTGTCTTTTATTGAGCTGACACACAGCAGGGAAGAAAGCCTCTGAAGGAACTGCTTCAAAGCAATTAAAGAGACAAAGGTGTTTTTGTTTTTTTTTAATAGGGTTTTGTTTCTCATACTCTTCAAGCCATCAGGTTGACGCTGTGGAACTTTTGATTTCATGACAACAACAAACTGCATGTGTCCTCAGTGTTTGGCATGTTCCGTGTTCACCTCTCAACCTAAATAGTATGCAGCGTATTGGTTGTGGGTCTCTGGAAATCGGGGTGTCAGTTCTGTTTTCCAGAAAACAAGGATGCCAGAGTTGCTTCTGAGCGATGTGCTCTGAAACCCACCAGTGGAAGAGAGAACAACTCTTTAATTCTGGTTTTACTTAGTGGACTTCCAAACAATTACTGAAATGTTGTCAATCATTAGACAACTTAAGCAATTAGCAGGAAGTGTTTCTAACTTAGTTAGAAATTAGAAACTAGCTTAGTTAGTTTCTAACACTTAGTTAAAACTGTTTCTAACTCAGCCTCCTGGTCCTTTTCTGTCTTTCCCTGTGATCCAGGAGGAAGGACGCTGGCTTCTTGTCCTACAAAGATCACCTGCCAGTGAGCCAAGTGGTGGTTGGAGACACTGACCGGCAAGGCTCAGAGGCCAAGCTGAGCGTGGGTCCCCTGCGCTGCCAAGGAGACAGTAAGTGTGCACTTTCTTATCACCATCTGAGCGGTGTTTTGCCAGAAAACAGACTTGCTCTTTCGTGGCACCCGCAGAAACATCGTGCAACCCAAACAGAGCTAATGTAGAGGAGGGCAAGAGCCATAACATCTCCAGTACAGGAGCCTAGATTTGGGCATAAAATGTGGCTATCCATCTTCTTCTTATATTCAAATGTAACAAGTTTGACTACCTAAGTTTATGGTGATATAAATAGCAACGCTAATAGCATAAATGCCGCACTCAACAGCTGTGATTCCACCGAGTGCTGCTGTTAATGCCATTAGCATGACTATTTATATCACCATAAACTCAGTTTATGGTGATATAAATAGTAGCATTATGGCTTAATGTATCATTGTAAACTTGGATTATGGCTATATAAAGTTTGACATTATTGCTATCAAACTTCATCATCATCGGAGCTTGATGGTCCCTTGTAAGCCAAAGATTGTTTCTGTAACTATGTCTTGCTTTCAGGATCAGGCACCCCAGAGGGGAATTTGGGGCTGCTAGCTCGGACAGTGGGAGGTAAGGGAGTTGAAGTGACGGTCCCACCTAATTAAGGGCACCATTAGGATTTTATGCTGTTTGATACCTTTCGGTGTGCTTTATGTGCAGTCAGAGGGAAATGGTGACAAGGTTGCTAGGGGGATTCTGCAATGAGCGTCCTGGGTGTCATTTTCCCCTCTTCTTTTCTGTGCATGTGATTTAGGTGGCTCTCCTAAGAGTTCTGTGCTTTTGTGATTGTGCGCTAGGCATCGAGAGACCTAGATTCTGCTCCCCACTAACTGACTTGCCAGGAGACCTCAGGCACACCCCTCCACTTTCTCAGCCATGGTAATGAGAATACCACCTGCATCCCAACCGCTCCTGGGGAGACTGTAAAGATTTTAGTGCCTGGATTTGGATTCCTCCTAGAAAAGCATTATGTGAGATGGAATATTATTGCTGCTTTTGTAAATCAAGGGAGAATTAGAACTACTGGATAGTAAATTATTGCATTCACTCAAAGAAGTGTCCTAAGGAATGCAATGATGCATGCTTACCAGTTTACTACTTAGTAAATAGAGGCCGTCAGCAATTAAGCAGTGAGTCGTTTCTAATACAAAAGAGAGATGGAGCCTGTCCTGATTCTTCTCCTACATTGAAAATGCTACCTATAAAATTGAGACTGGTCAAAAGTGTCTTTATCATGCATTTATTGAACATTAATACTTCATTTGTCTAGTCAGGCTTCGTAGAACTGTGCAGGAAGAAATTTAATTTCAATTGCTTAAGAGAAGGATATTGACATAAAATAATAAATATGCATTTTAAAACAAATATTCTGAGAGATAGACTATCTTATTGCTCTAAAATTAGACAGGCTCTCATGTTGTCAAATGAAAATCTGTTTTGTTATGTAGTGATTACGCACTAACATATAAAGGTAAATTTTGTAGCTTATCAATTCTAATTCTGAAGTTAGCTTTGAATTAGAGAAAAGTTCCAATTAAGTAATTGATTAGCTTAATATATTTATAAAAATTATACTTCTGCAAACTTTTAAAAAGAAGATTCCAGCAATGTTAAATAGTATATTCTAGAGTATATTAACAATTTATAACTAATTTAGCTGGTTTTCTCCTAACCAGTGAATCGGTCCTTAGGAAGAATTTATTGTGAAGCTGTTATTTGTCTAGCACTCTACTAGGTACTCTGGGAAATAAGAAAAAGAAGTTCATGTTTTGAGAAATGTACATGAAAAAATATTGGAAAACAAAAAAATGGTTTATAATTTAACCTTAGTTTTTGTGATATAAAATAATTGCAACTGATGCTCAAGAAAGGAGCCATAGAAGGTATATTTCAGGCAGACTTTATTTTTTAAAAGAGAAAAATGATAAAGTATAGTGGTCAACATTCATTTGCATTCCAAGGTTGTTGCCCTTAGAAATATTTTTAGAATCCCTTAATAAAACAACCTGTTATTTTATTCACTAACATTGCATGATCTCAGTATACTTAGAGTACTATAGCTTCAGAGAGACTCTTAAAAATCATATTGTACCTGATACTTCATGAAAACAAAA
The DNA here is from genome assembly GCA_008086735.1 of Cheirogaleus medius. Taxonomy (NCBI): domain Eukaryota; kingdom Metazoa; phylum Chordata; class Mammalia; order Primates; family Cheirogaleidae; genus Cheirogaleus; species Cheirogaleus medius. The sequence continues at coordinate 1,569,194 of VBSM01003176.1, read as the reverse complement.
GTAGTCAATATTTAATTGCAATTATGTAGAGCACTTTTGTGCTTGTGGAGAGGAATCTTTCTTTTTCCCAGGCAACTGAACGTATGTATCACACCTTGTGCTTGAATTGGGGTCAACAGTTTCAAGGCCCACAGTCCCTTTAAGAATGTTCTTACATGGACACAGTAATGACAGAGCATCCACATCAGTAGCATTTCCCAGTTTTTATAGATATGTGATCTACTCGGGTACACACAGCCCCCTGCGAGGTGGGTAAAGCCAATATTAGCTTTTCTGCTTGACAAATGAACAAAATATTTCTCTGAAAATGGCATTTACACAGCAAATTTCTGAGCACCCTTTCAGCCTCTGAGAAGCTCCAGGAGGAAAGATAGAGCAGAGAATAGAAACAGCCTTCTCTTCACAAGGTCAGGGCTGTTTTCCTGACTGCGTGCATTCTCTTCCCTGAGTCAGTTGCTGGTTAAATTAAAATGTCTTAAAAACAGTTCATCTGGGCTTTTTCCCACCACTAGCCCCAGCCACCCACATCAGTTGCCAACATAGCATGAATGTTCAGAGGATTAAATTCATCTAATTTAAAAAGTGGCATAGGTGCATTTATCCGGTTGTTTATAGAGATTAACTTACTTTATGTCATTTACTGAAGTCTGCTCAGAGCTGCAGTTTAAGAAAACCAAATCCATTGTTGAAAAATGACTTTTTCTGCATCTGAGGAGTGGAGGGATGACAGCCCTCAGGAGCTGTCTCTGGAATAAGGCCCCAGTTCTGTCCCCTGGTCTCGGAGAATGAAACCATTTTTGTGTGCTCTGCCCAACCGTTTCAGCAGTTTCGGTTGATTTCATTGTGCCTGCTGAGTTTCATTTTTGCTTTGATTCATCTGAGCTCATAGACCCATATAATCAAAATGCTAAAGAAAATCAGTTGAGTTCCACTCAGGTCTGCTGCCTTTCCCATAGAGCGCTGTGGAAGGCTTGTGCCTTTACGGTTTTTTGCGGGTTTTTTTGTTATTGTTCTTTGTTGCTCTTGTTTGGTGGTTTGTTTTTTTTTCACCCCCAAACCTATCCAAATAGAAACTTCAAATCTAAATGAAAGTGGAAGTATGACTGGTGATGGACTCTTGGCTGAGATAAAAAATGCAGTGAAATTACAAATCCCCCTCTCGTGTACTCACCTAGGCAGAAACAAACGAGCTATTTAGAGGATCAAAAACCAGTGGTAGGGTAGACATTGTTTACAAATTTCAGTATGTAGTCCTTCTTGAAGGTGGCTACTAAACTTCTTTAGAATTAGTTTAAAAATAAAAGACTTCAATTTTTTGGAGGTAGAAATCTTATATATAATAACTATAATTAATTTTAGGAGTATAATATTTGCTGGGTCATTGCTTCATTCTCAGCCATATGAGGTAAAGATTTACCACACCTCTCTAAGGATACAGGGACTGTAAACAAACAATTAGCAGCAAGTTTGCTATAAAAGCAAGAGTTTTTGATAAACCTGGGTGGAAACAGTTCGGGAAAATGTGTCATCTCAAGGACTTCTTCCAAGGAGGAGCCAGAAACCCGTCCGGCTGTGCAAAAGCTGAGCCAAGCAGGCAGAGCATTCACACTGGAGGATTAAGATGCAGATTCAATTTCTTAGAGCTACAGAGGTGACCTAGACAGGCAAAGAAAAAAAGGGCAAAGCCGGTGGACACATCCTGTTCTAGAACACTCGGAGGGCAGAGACAGAGGCCCGTGTGACTGAATTAAAGATGGTGATGGGGTTTCGTCCAAACGGTGGTGGGCATTTGTTCTTTGGGGAAGTAATCATACGTGCCAGAGTAATAGAAAGGCCATGCTGTCTCTACTGCAAGGACTTTACAAACCAGGACCATAACCTGCCATTCCCCTACCAGGAGAGACGGGGCAATGCCCGGGTCCTCCGGGTTATTTCTGCACAGATGAAGCATTTCCGGTGGGGTGCAAACAAGCATAACTGTCTGTCGGACGTGCCTGTGAGCACACACAGGCCACGCGATCTCCCCACGAGCCTCCTCTTGCCACACGCTGTGTGTGGCAAGTGAGGGCTGAGGGAGAGGAGAGTCCACTTCCCGCCTGGGCTCAGGAAGTGATTTTCCTTGTGGAGAGGAAGCCGCTCTCCAGGCTCCAGAGAAGAGCTGGAGTTTGTTTATCTCTTTTATATTTGGCTGCCTCAGGCGTAGAAGAGACAATGTAAGAGAGAATGGCCTGGAAAAAAATGGCAAAAATATTTTCTGCCTCTAAAGCCTGCGTCCCTGCCCCAGGCCAGTGGCTGGGAGGGGAGGGGTCAGTCTTGTGTTGATTTGTGCAACAGGAGATGGCCCAGCCCGACCTGAGAAAGGGAGATCCTGAGCAGAGGTCATGAGACTATCTTTGGGGGAATCAGAATTATCAACTGTAATTGCCTGAAGCTGAGAACCCATCCTCTAAAAGCTCTGTGTTTCTGTGGATGTTCAGGAAAGGTGAGATTCTGAGACGAGAAGGTCTGCCATTTTCCCTCCTTTGCCAGTAAAGTAAACTCTCTTTCCTTCCTCCTCAAACCACTTGTCCTGGTTCTTCTTCAGCCTCATGGACAAGCCCCAAGTTTTCAGTAACAACAAGAAAGGGAAAGGGCCCAGCGTGCAGGTTCTAAACCAAGGACTTTCTCTTCATCTTCTCTCGATTCTGCCAGCATCTCGCAGGAGGTGACATCTTCGACCTGAGGGAACCGATGAGGAAACAGAACGGGGTTGTTAGGAGGTTCGCCAGTACGTTTCAGAGCTGAGGCTGGAAAGGTCTCTGTGGTTCCAGTGCTTCATTTCTACTCCACTCTATCGCAGTTGATGTTGGGATAAGAATGGGAAAGAAAAAAATGGTATTCTCTCAGGCAGTGGCTGGGTCTGGCTGTTTGCTAGATGGATAAATTAGCATAAAATAATTTCCCTCTTCCTTTCAAACCCCAACCCCACCACATCCTCTGCAGGGTGCAGCCTGCCCCAAACCACCTCGGCAGCCCACCTCCCTCCCCAGCGCGCTCTCAGCAGTAATCCTCAGAGCAGGTGAACTTAGCTAGGTAAGGTGGTATCTAACAGTCTTTCTGGACTAATTTATTCTAAAGTAGAATGATGGACCCCAGAGAATGCCTAACAGGGCAAAGGCAGCCTTTGAGAAACATGAAAAATGGGGGAGGCCTCTTTCAACCTCTTATTTAGCTCTGCTGAATTACCAGGATAGGCTGTAATAGGATTAGACTCTGGAATCTCAGTAGCTCAAGACAATAAAGGCTTGAATGTTACTTAGACAAAGTGCAGTGTGGGTTCAGTGGCGCTCCTTCCTCTCCTAGACTGCCCTCCAGAACGTGGTGCTCCCGGGGTGCCCGTGTGCAAGGGACAGAACTGGAGGACTCATGGGATGTTGTGAGGGGCTGACTTTTAAGTGGCTTATATCACTGTTGTCCACATTCCATTGTCCAAAACTCAGTCACACCGCAAGGGTGGCTGGGAAATACAAGCTACCAGTGTGCCCTGGTGATGCAAACTCAGTGTTTCCACCACACCGTGTCTTCTGACTTGCTCTCATTACATGGAGGGTTAGTTGGGGAAGTGGAAGACAAAAAGGAGAGCTGACAAAAACTGCTCCCGGTCTCATTTGTGGTGGAGGGAAGTTGCTCCTTGGTTCTGCACCCCTCTTCTCGACAGGTCGTAAAGCAGCAGATTGTTCCTTTCCCCTCGTTGCATTTATTCTGCCTCCCCAACAGGGGACTCCTTAAAAGTAAAAACAGAGTCTTTCTTATTCACTTTTATATTCTCAGCAGTATATTCTCAGCCACACCTGACACCTAGAAAGGACTGAGCAAATATGTGTCAAATGAGAAACAAAAAGAACGCATCAAAGCGGAGGTGAGAAAGCCAGGCTTGGCCTGGGACTCAGCTCCTGCCCTACAGCTCCCACCAGCCCAAGCAGAGAAGCCTCAGAGCCCTGGGGCTCTTGGGCTCCCTACTGCAGTCACAGATGCTGGGTGGACTAACTTCCTACGCACAAGCCAGGGTATAAAGCCTATTTTCCTAGGACTCACCTCTCCCTCCTGGGGTGCAGCTCCTGACTCTGCCGTTTCTTTTTTAACGTTTCTCTTACTTTGATTTCTGGCTCACTTTGCTTCTCTAGCCTACTGCTCAGAAAGGTTGTCTCTAACCCAGCTCCACTGCACCTGGAAAAGAGAGGCTGCCTCTGAATAGTCTGTATAGGATAACTGTATTAGGGACCTATATAGGATAACAGTTGTGTTATCAGCACAAATGAGCGTGTTCCCTCGGTCTCCATCCCCACCCATCAATTAACTAAATCCTATTTATCTGAGCTTGGTCTTCACTTGCGCTGCTCTTGCTCATGGCGACCTGCTCAGAAGTGTTAACAGAGGGAGCATTAACACCACAAATCCCGGAATGGATAAAACTCGATCACTGTAAGTAGTTATTTCCTGAGAAGATGGTCCAAATTCTTTTCCTTTCCCCATTGCTTCCCACAAAGTGTAGCTATATATACTCGCCTCAAGTATAGCTCCAAACAAGAACAGAAAATCACAGAATCCTACCAGTGGAAAAGTCCTAGAGGTCAACGCCTGTAGACCTCTAATTTTACAGATGAGGGGGCTGGGGCTGGGGAGGTTAAGTGACCAGCCCAGGGTCTCACAGCTGGTTTATGGCAGAGCATATGAAAAGATAGTTTGATACAGCCTTCATCTTTAGTAGTAATTCCCCAGGGCCCAGGCGCATGTCAAGGACCAAAGAGGAAACTTTGCCCTGGAACTCTGATCTTGGCTCTCCCACTTGTCAACAGCTGAGTGTGCCAGAGCACCTAGTCTTATGCTACTGTGAGATCAACCATCCGGAAACCTTGATAGAAAACCCACAGCCACAGGGTGATAGGTCAGTTGCAGAAAGTTGATGACTTCTGTGTTTTCTTTTACTTCTCATTCGAGCAGTTTTTTGGTTGATAGCAGGAGGCAGAAGAAAATAAATAAATAAACAACCTGGAGTGATGTGTAGAAACCATTAACCTCTATTTTTCCTTAATGTCCCAGCTTTCACTGCTATGGCCATGGGCTACTAACAACTGAGAAGCAAGAGTGGCTCTAAGAGCAAGCACAGATTTTCAGGATCACAACCTAGGCTGATTCCCATCAAAGGATTGAGCCCTCTGGGCACATCTGAGATCATCTCCAATTACAAAAGCAGCAACTTTTGCTGGTAGAAGAGAGCCTTCCCTTTTGTCTTCCAGACTCCAGAGTGACTTTAAACAATTAGAAAAAGTGGGCAACTCCCTGGGGGAGGAATCAGCTCTTTAAGATTATCCGTCTATCCAAGGTTAGCTGCAAACTGTTGAAATGAAAAGTAAAATCAGTCACAGTTTGGGGGAAAAAAAAGTGTTTCTACTTTATAGTTTATTAATATATGGTGTTCACATACATGAGACTAATTTTCTTACCTGTCCTTCCAAATACCATTTGTGTCTGGAGGGATCATCACCTCACACCGAGGGAGATAACCAGTGGGAAAGAGGTTGGCGCCAGCCTGGGTTCTGTAGATCTGGCTGGGTGAGTCCTGCTTCCTTTTTGTCTTCTCTCTGGCTGCCCATCCCTTCCTAAACTGGCACTCTGGGCAGAAGCGACAGCCTCCACCAATACAAGAGGGACTTCTCTTCTGTAAACTGAATCCCCATAGTTGGGTTCCTTTGCTGAATTCTCCAGGCAACCTCTCTCACTGTTTGCAGAAGAGAGTTAGGTTTGGTTCTAAAATTTCCCAGTATGGAGCACACGGGAAACTGAGCAAAACATCAGGTAAAACAGATTCTAACCTATACCAGGATCAGCTCCTGGAATCGAATTCAACCTAAGAACCTTCGCTGAGAAAAATGGGGCATGGTCTTCATCCTGGATCAGCCGATATTCTAATAAGAGTGAAAATTTTAACAAAGTGGAGGGGATTAGGATGAAAGTTTGGATTCCTAGTGAGAGTCTGAGTGTAAAGCTTGGAGGCCTTAAAGCTTTACAAACTTCAATGTGCTTAGAAACCACCTGGGATCTTGTGAAGATGCAGATTCTGAGTCAGGAAGCCTGGGGCAGGACGTGAGATGCTGCAGGTCCTGCTGCTGCCGGCCAGGGGACCACACCTGGAGCAGCCACGTTTCATAGCAGCACGTCGAACAGCTCAGACTTCGGAATCACACACGTCTGGATCCAAATCCCAACTCCTTGTTTCCTTCTCATCGTGTAGATCTCAGCTTTCATGTTAATTCTTCCAAGAGGCTTTCCTTGTCTATTCAGCTAACACAGCCACCCATGCCTCACCACAACCCTTTTTATTTTTTTCATGGAACATGTCACTACTTCAAAATATCTCTTTGATCAATTCTGGCACCAAGTGCCCAGAGTCAGCTTAGCCTTCACAAGTCAAGGACGCAGTCCCAGTAAGACTGCCTGCAGACGCCAGCTGCAAGCTTGGGCAGTTGTCAAGCCACTTGCATTTCTGACCAAATGCCTATAAATTCGGGGGTTCCCACTATCCCTTCAGGGTCCATAATTCACTAGAATGACTCACAGAACTCAAGAAAGTGCTGCATTTTTAATTAGAGTTTTCTTTTAAGGATACAAAATAAGACTAGCCAAACGAAGAGATGCACAGGGCAAGCAAAGTCTGGGAGAGTCTCCAATTCGGAGCTCCCATGTCCTCTTTCCGTGAAGAGAGAATGCGTCCCTCTCCTGGAACATCCACATGCATCACCAACCAGAAAGGCTTGCCCAAGTGCAGGCATTCAGAGCTTTTATTTGGGATTTTGTCATGTAAGCATGACTGATTAGCTCATTGGCCACAGGATTAAAATCCATGTCTAGTGCTCGCTTCGGCAGCACATATACTAAAATCCATGTCTACCCCCGTTCCTCTCCTCCCTGGAGATCCGGCTAATATCAAGAGGCTCAAAGCCCCAACCTCTAGTCACGTGGTTGGTCTTCCCAGTGGGGGCCCACAAGAGTCACCTCATTAGCATAAACTCAGGTGTGGTGCTGTGGCCCCACCATGAATAACAAAGGCACTCCTGTCACTTGGGAAAGTCTAAGGGCTTAGATGCTCTGTGCCAGGGACCTGGACAAAGACTAGCTAAATTGTTTATTATACATCAGTCTCTATTCTCCATTTATTTGCATTATTAGCACCTTCATCCCCAACAGTAGATGGGAACCTCAGGCAGAAGTTTGCATCGCAGTGCCAAGGACAATGCCTGCCACACTGAGGCTCTCTGATATGTATTCATTAAATGAGTATGAATGGTTAAATAACCACAAAAGATTTCAATAAGCATTCCAGACTAACAATGGAGGCAGTGCCACAAGGCACTTCATGATAAATTGCAGAAAACACGCACAGACAATAATTATTACAGGGGTCCAAGAGAGGAGCTATCTCTTGATTTATATGCACAACTATTTTTAACCTCAATGAGGTTTTTGCACGTTTATTTGTCTTAACTAAATGAAAACTTTTATTCCTTTGTACCTTGAAAATCCCTTGAATCCGATGATTATCTTCAAATTAAGGATTAAAAAAAACTCTTTTGCTAAGTTTTTATACTTTCTTTGGCAATTCTAAATTAAGATGCACATGAAGTATTAAGTTTATAGAACTCATTGTTTAGTATAAATTAGATTAACCCTCCCCCCAGCCCTTCAGAGATCCAAGTAGACTCTTCCACACTTTTGTTTATCCATGTCTCAAGGTTATTACTGACAAAATTACAATTAGTCAGTACTTCAAATCTATTGTTAGGGTGCTAAGCTGTGAGCTATAAACTACCTCACTCTGGCATAATTAAAACTGTGTTCCAGTTCACCTATTTTATGATACCTACTTGGCTTTTCATAAAGCTTCTTTTCACAATCCTAACTACGTGCAGACCCGGGAAACTTGGGAACTTTATGGAAGAAAACTTTAAAAATAAGCCTCTTCTTTAAGTTCTGTAATAACGATCTTATTATCATCAGGATAAAAAGAATTATACTGAACTATTACAAATGTTATATAAGATTTGTATTACTGTCTTCAAAATAAATCCTAACTCAAAATACACAGGCGTGTGTACATAGGAAATAGTGCATTTGAATTGGTATCCACCTATTAGCATGATAAACTGCTCTTTGGAATAGATGTACAATCCCAAATGAAGAAGAAAAGGGGACTCCTCTGTCCTACCTATACTTTTTATCTTTGAGTAAGTTGGAGGGTCAATTGTCTTAACATATTAATAAATGAATATCTTCACGATGCCCTATAAGTGGGTGGGAGAGTATTAGTTGCTAGGCCAACACTTAATCAAGAGCCTCTCTCATTCTCTAAGTGTGAATAGGAAAACTAGACTCGGCAAGGATTTCTTGGCCTTTTGATGAAGGAGAAGTTGTATGCCCATTAAGATTCTAGCCATGCCGCCTGTTTCAGGGTTTTCTTGGCTCACTCAAGCTTTAGACAATGAAGTGGCTCCATAATCTCTTCTGTAATCCCTATGTCTAACGCATTAAGTATTCCTTAATTCAATGCTAGTAGATTACCCTAATCAGTTTTGTTTTCTGGTATTTAGACCTTTAGAATTTAACTGTATTATACTGAATGGGATACAAGTCAGGACTTGAGCTTAAAATAAGGCCTGTTATTTAACAGAAATGAGATTTGTACGTCTCAAATATTCTGCTCTGGTGTCCCCATTGGCATGCCTGACAGAACAACTCAGAGAGCCTCGCTGGATAGAGAAGTCAGGATTGCATGGAATAACCCATTGCACTGGGCACTTGCTTTACTCTCTTTTGGTTGGACCAAAGAAATCATATTCATGAGGACAACTGCAGTACTTCCCCCTTATCTAAGGAGAATAAGTTCCCCTGACTGCCTCAGTTTTCTCCATACTAAAAAACGAAGCAAAAACAACAACAACAATGCTTTTTATTAAATGATCTAGCAACTTGGAACTGAATTTGTAAAAAGAGAACATGGCCCAAGCATGAGCACTGGGAAGATACTCTGATGTGGTTTATGTCTTTACTTACATATCTTTATTTATTCTTATGTATTTCAAAGAGATGTAGACTTCCTCTTAATCCTTTCCATATGGAAAAATTTATCTATCATCGTGTAAGTATAGTGGATAGGTAGATGCACCAAAATTAAGTCTGGGTGTTTCTTTGCCTACAGAAGTGACAATTTGCTTGGCTTATGCTGATGGTCCCAAAAAGAAGTTGAACATCCATAGGAAGTGAGACCATCTATAATAAAGCAAACTTTACAGCTTCTCTTTGGCATTGAGGGAGGAGAATGAGCTATTGATTCTGCCCCAGACCTTAGGTGGCCATATCACATCTGAAACTGGTCATTTCTTGGTGGACAGTATTAAATCCAGACTTTGTCTTATGACTCTACAAATTAGTGAAGATCTATTGTGGTCTAAGAATATTAAATGGAAAATTCCAGAAAGAATCAATTCATAAGTTTTATATTGTGTGCTGTTCTGAGTAGTGTGATGAAATTTCTCCCTGTTCCACTCCATTCTGCCCGGGGTTGCACGGATCATCCCTTTGTCCAGCGTATCCACAATGTAGACACTACCTGCCCTCTAGTCACTTAGTAGTTGGCTTGGTTCTCAGATCGACGGTCATGATATCACAGTGCTTATGTCCCAGTCACCCTAATTTTACTTGATAATGGCCCCAAAGCACAAGAACAGTGATGCTGGCAACTCTGATATGCCAAAAAGAAGCCGTACAGTGCTTCCTTTAAGTGAAAAGTTGAAAGTTCTTGACTTAATAAAAAAAAGGAAAAAAATATTATGATGATGTTGCTAAGGTGTATGGTAAGAAATGAATCTTCTGTCTGTGAAATTGTAAAGAAAGAAAAAGAAATTCATGCTAGTATATATGCATGAATATATAGGGTTTGGTACTGTCTGCAGTTTCAGGCATCCACTGGGCATCTTGGAACTTATACTCCTCAGATAAGGGGAAAGTACTGCAGTTGTCCTCATGATTATGATTTATTGTAGCAAAAGGATACAAAGCAAAGTCAGCAAAGGGAACAGGCACATGGCATAAAGTCTAGAGGAAAGCAGGCACAAGCTCCCAAGAGTCCTCTCTGAGTGAAGTCACACGGAACACGCTCAAATCCCCCAGCCAGGAGTCGTGACAACACGTGTGAAATATGGTCTATAGGGAAGCTCTCTAGAGAGTCAGCACCCAGGGTGTTTATTGGGCACTGGCGATGAGGGCAGCCCTTGCCTGGCATGCACCCAAGTCCCAGACTCCCTGAAGGATGACAGTTGTTCGGCACACACAGTTCAGCACAGGAGACAATCTCACTGATCAGCTAACCCTCCTGGAATCTAAGTTCCCAGGCCAGCCATGGGCAGCACTTCTCCAGCATAAAGAAGCTGCCTCTCTCCTCCTCTGTTTCACAAACCCTCTCCACACTTAGGAGCCCTTCTCTTTCACCCAGACTTTGCCCCACCTCAAATAACACCTTTCCAAAGTCCTAAAACCAGAGAGGGAAGGAGATCAAAGATTGTGTTATCTTTCCTTGGACTGATCCTTTGTATCTTGTGGCCTGGAGTTCTTGCTGCATCAGTTTCCTAAACAGGACCAGCTACATAATTTGAAAAGCCCGGTGAAAATGAAAATGCGGGACCACCTGTTTAAAAAGTAGTACGAATTTCAAAACAGAGGCGACAGAGCATTAAACCAGGCATGGGGCCCTTCTAAGGCTGTGCAGGTCACTCACCCGCGTTCCTGCAGGCTGGTGAAAGTGCAAAGACAGCCCTAGACCCTGCTATCCTGGGGGCACGGCAGACCTTTGAGAATTGGATCTGCAAGTTTTGTTTCTCTGGTACGTTTGAACCTCAAGGAACATTTATGTGATGAAGATCAAACTATATATGGGAAAATATTTAACACAGGGACTTCTTGTAAATACTGGTAAACCATATCATATTGTTGAGTGTTTACTAAATTTTTCTGATCACAAAAATTACCCAAGGTCCTTGTCAACATGCAGATTCCCACCACCCCCCGCCCCCAAGATTTTGATTCCAATTCTCCAGAGTGGAGCCCAGTACTCTGTTTTTGAGAAGTTTTCTAGAAGATTTTTCTAACAGGGAAATTATGGAAACTTAGGCTAAGAACACATTTGGGGGTAGACAGACCTAGGCTCAGATTCTGACATCAGGAAAGTTATTTAACTTCACTAAGCTTCAATTTCCTCATCTGTAGAATAGAGATAATTATGCTTAAAACAGAAGGTTGGTTGCTATGGGAATAAAAGGAGACAAATGTATGCAAAGAGCTTAAAACAGTGACTGGTGCAGTAAGTTCTCAATAATGGTAGTTATAAATATTATACAAAAGGAGTAGAACTTCTTTAAAACCCTCAGTTTTGTAATAATAGATGAATTACACTTAAATGCAAGTTGCTGAAAGCAACCATTATGATTTCTGTCAAATTAAACTCATTCACAAATAATAAATTATAATCTAAAGTGAACAAGAGGATCAATTATCAATGATAAACATGTTTTGAGCACTGCTATGGTTTGAGTGTTTGTGTCCCACTCAAATTCATATGTTGAAACCTACTAACTAAAGTGATAGCATTAGTAGGTGGGGCCTTTGGGAGGTGACTAGGTCTTGAGGCTAATCCTGTTCAGAGCTTTCCTGAGTGAGATTAGCAACCTTATAAAAGAGACTCCAGAGAGCTCGTTTGTCCCTTCTGCCACATAAGGACCCAGCTAGAAGGTACCATCTATTTGCCAGAAAGTAGGCCCTCACCAGATGCCAAATCTGCCTTGAGCTTAGACTTCCCAGACTCCAGAACTGTGAGAAATCAATTTCTGTTGTTTATAAGCCCCCTACTTATGGTACATGGTTATAGCAGCCCAAGTATACTGAGACACCACCAAGTATACAAGGCACTGTGACGAGCTGCAGATACAGAAACGTGACCAATGATTTCTCCAATCAAGAAATGTATAATCTAGTTCAGAATAAGAGAGATGAAAAGATGCATCTCTTTAGAAGAAAACATATAAAGGGAAAAGTGAAGGGAGAGAGAATGAGGAAAGGCCATTTTCCGTGGGCACTGGTAGAGTGGACAGAAGACTGGAGCTGGAGAATGCTGGACAATGATTAGCCCAAATAGATGGGAGCAAAATGTTCCTGTGGAAAAATATATGCACAACACATAGGAAGCATCTAGATAAATACTTGGATGAGAAAATGAGACCTGAGTTGGAACCAGAAAAACCTATAAATGCTGAACCCAGAGGTGAATATATTCTGTGGACACTGAAGTTTGTGAGCCAGAAACAGGAGAGAGCAAGTGGGTCATCTTTAATTAAAGTATTAAACTCTTCATTTATGCTGAGTTGCAAAGATCTATGCTCATGTAGTTTATCTTTCTCCAATATGGATTTTAAAAAAATAAAAGGAACATTGCTAATAAAGCAAATGAGGTAATTCAAGGAAGAGTTCACAATAGGCCCACATCTGACAATGCTATAATGTAAACACACATTTCAAACATATCATCAGATTCTCATAATAAAAATCTTTTCTTTAAGACTTTTAAAAGCTACTAATTTTAGACAGGCCTTTCTTAATTGTGTAGAAACTCTCAGAATACGCATTTTACTATTTTTAACAGATCTGTAAAATTATTAGTGACTGCTGGCTTTTCTGTTTTCCTTCATTTATATACAGTGATTATTATGGGTTGAATCATGTTCCCCCAAAAGATATGTTGAAGTCCTAACCCCAGTGCCTGTGAATGTGACCTTATTGGAAATAGGGTCTTTACAGATATAATCAAATCAAGATGAAGTCATACTGGATTGTGGTGGACCCTAACCCTAAAGGACTGGTGTCCTTAGAAGAATAGAAAGCAGAGATACGGACACACACACAGGGGAGAAGACCATGTGAAGATGGAGTTAGAGAGGGGAGTTGTCCTTGCATAAGCCAGGAACAGGAGGGATTGCTGGCAACCACCAGAAGCTGGGGGAGAGGCATGAAATGGATTCTCCCTCAGAACCTCCAGAAGAAACCAACCCTGCTGTTAGGTCTGGTGGAGAGTAAACAAGTGGCAAGGAAGTGGCTAAGGGTAGAAAGTGGGGACCAAATTGTAGCTAGGAACCAATTTGCAGCTAGGAACTGTTCCCTGGTGGGAACATATACAGCAAAAAAGTTCCTAGTAACCTTTAACTGACCTAGAGCTTATTACCATCTAATTAGCATAACATGGGTGGAGCTTTGTGAAGGATTCTGGGGAAGACACATGCGCAGAAAGGGAAACTGTTATAGAACCTACCCTGTTACGTAATGTGCCATGTGATCCGTCAGGTAACACCAACCTGTCAATTACCCAAAAGACAGGAAATGACAACCAATCCTGCCAGGGGAAAGGCGGGACAAATTAGTGGGCCTATAAAAGGCAGTGTGTGCTCAGCCTTTGGGGTCTTGCTCCACTCCTGGAGACTGACCCATTCCACTTTCTGTGGAACGTATTTTCACTTTGTGTAGTTTCCTTCTGTACTTTCCTTCTTTCTTTTGTGTGAAAATAAACTGTTTGTATAAAATTGCTCCGTGTCTGTGATCACTCCACCATCGGCTCGGCTCAGCACCAATGCTCATTCTTGACACTGGGAACCAGGGGACCAGGGAACATCCAGACGAACCTAACAGTGTCACCACCTGGATTTGGGATTTCTAGCCTCGGTGCTGTGGGAGAATAAGTTTCTGTTGTTTCGAGCCACCCCGTTTGTAGTACTTTGTTGAAGCAGCCCTAGGAACCTAATGTAGGGCCCACCTACTCGGAGAAAATGGAGGCGCAATTCAGGTGGTCTTTGCAGCTCTAAAAGAGTGGGCTGTGTTTGTTATTTCAGTAAAGGACAGCTAAGAATTGTTGAAAGGACAAAGGTGAAGGTGGTCTGATGTGACCTGAGTCAGTGAGGGCACTGCCACTTCCCTGTGGAGCGGTGCCTTTGAGAAAAGAGATTTCTCTTCTTCCCAGAAGAACCAAGCTCCTTTCCCCATACCCCACTGATGTTTCTGGCTATCCTTTGCCCTCCCTCCTGAGAGTAGGAAGGCTTTGTGGTGAGAGCCTGGAATGATCACAGCAATGACGATGTAATAATAATTGTATGATAAAAAATGATTATAGGTAACACCTGTTGCATATCTGCCATGTTTCAGGTGTGGTTAAGCACTTTACAGAGTAATTCATTTAATCCTCATAAATACATATTCTATGAAGAAGGTAATATTATTACTCTTACTACACAGATGGGAAAACCAAGACAGAGAAAGATTCAGTAATCTGCTCCAAGTCACACAGTGAATGAGAAAGTTGGAACCTAACCCAAGCAGACTGGCTCCAAAGCCGGTACTCTGAAGGCCTTCAAAAGTTAGCAAGGCTGCACCAGACCTACAGAAAACCTGGTCCTTTTGTAGAACAAGAGAAAGATTCCCTGGCTGCATTCTAGCTGACTCTAGATTCTAGAGCACCACTGACAGCTAAGGACTTGCAAATGTGGAAAAGATAATGGCTGTATTCGTTTTCTAGGGTTGCCTTAACAAATTACCACAAACTTCATGGCTTAAACAAGAGAGTTCCCTCACAGTTCAGGAGGCCAGAAGCCCCAAATCAAGATGCCATCAGGGCCACACTCCCTCTGAAATCTTAGGGTGGGATCCTCCCTGGACTCTTCCAGCTTCAGGGGTCTCCTGGCAATCCTTGGCTTACGGCAGCACAACTCCAACTTCTGTCTCTTCACGAACTTCATTAGGTATCCATGTGTCCTTTCTGTCTCATACAAGAAAACTCTCATTCGATTTGGGGCTAGTCTAATTCAATGTGATCTCATCTTGATCCTTGCCACAATTACATCCACAAAAGCCCTATTTACACATAAGGACATTCTCTGAGGATCTATGTGGATGTGAATTTGGGAGCGGGGATGATATTCAACCTGCTACGATGGCCAAGATACATCTACCTAGTCCAGAAGAGAACAGGATCTACTGGAGAGCTTCTCAACTCTTTGAGCTCCAGAACTGAGCCTCCTGGGCCTTGGTTTATAGCCAGGTACTCACTGGAAGATCCCATCACATTGTTGTCATTGCTGATATCATATTCATTACTATTAATTTTTTTTTAAACAAGGTCTCACTCTATCACCCAGGCTAGAATGCAGTGCCATCATCATAGCTCATTGCAACTTCAAACTCCTGGGTTCAAGCGATTCTCCTGCCTCAGCCTCCCAAGTAGCTGGGACCACTGGCGTGTGCCACCATGCCCAGCTAATTTTTTTTTCTATTTTTTATAGAGACTAGGTCTCCCCTTTGTTCAGGCTGATCTTGAACTCCTGGCCTCAAACAATCCTCCTTCCTCACCCTCCCAAAGTGCAGGGATTACAGGTGTGAGCTACTGTGCCTACCCTGAAATTTAATTTTTAGTATCTTGTGATCAATGTGCTTTGAATTACAGGAGAACTAGTGTTTAATGTCACAAATTCATTAATTAGAGTTACTATCACAACCAAAGAGTGACATGACACAGAATCAAGACTCCTCTTGCTCCAGGTGCTTTATAGATGGACATAAATTGAGAGTTACATATATTTGGACTATAGAAAAGCTATACATTAATATATACCTGAATTAATGAAGATTTTTTTTCTCTTTTGATAAGCAATATATCTATTAAACCACCTATCTAGGTACTGGTTGTGAGAAATAAAATTTAAATAAAGTATATAGGAGCATATAAAAAAGTTACAAAAATATTTCTGTAAGATTTTCTGGTCTATTTTTTTTAAGTGGTATGTTTTAACAGTTTAGCTGCTAAATAAGGCTCGTCCATTAGCTTCTGTTCAGAGATAAGCGTAATTATTCATCAATTCACACTCAACTTATATAGTTTTCCAAATAGATGACATTTCTTTCTATATATTTTTTATTAAACATAAGTCATTTTATGCCTATAAAATCTATTCCTGAAAAAAATTATTTTGCTACTAAAAAAGACCATTAAGTTCACAAATTCTCTTTCCGTGGCTTGATGCTATCTTCCTGCACTGTAATTAGCCACATGTATAGTTAATTATTATGAGAAAAGCCGAGCATCTCCCAATTTCTACAAGGTATTTATAATTTGATGATTTAACTGTGATTTCTCCTTCAGTTCCCACATCTACCCCCTAGCCACATGTCTTTCATGGTGGTAAGATAATAAACATGCTTTTTCAAAATGACTGCAAAATGCTCAAGAACTTCATAAAGCTTTGATAGACCTAATATGTATTTAAATCAAGCATTTCAATGCCTCTTTACCTTTTCTTGAGTTAAGAATTTCCTTATCTGTGATCCCCATTGCTAGAAAAATGCACATTTTTGTATAAATGCAAAATTTTGCATATAATTTTAAAGAGATTTGAAATACTCTGAAGGCCCATATATAGTCCCCAGGCTAAGAACGCCAGCTTTGGGAACCAGCATTTACTATACATTTATTATGATAGTCAATCATTTCTTTAAAAAAAAAATACTTTAGTTAGCCGGTAAAATTCATGTCAATGATACACTTAATTTTGCCCCAACTCATGATTTTTTTTAGAAGAAAAAAATATGATTTAAAAATCCAGTATTATAGATTGGAATGTTTAAATTCTCAGAGAGTTAACCACCATGGTTCCCTTGTACGTATGACTTAAGTTCATTCACTGGCCTATATGTGCTTTGGGGGCCAGGAATGGATCTTATTCACCTCTCTGCCAACCACAGAGCCCAGCATGATGGCTCATACATGGAGGGAGCTCAAACAATACCATTACTGTTGCTCTTGTTATTTAACTTTAAAAATTAAGAATGATGACTATGTATGTATATAAAAACTTAAGTTCATACTACCAAAAAAGCCATTTGTGTTTAAGCAGATATGTGGCCTGGGGGAGAAAGATGAAAGAGGTATCTGCATTAACACGAGGGAGGTGTCAGCAGGCCCAGGCAGTTGGGAAAGCTTTGTGTTGGCAGTGTGCATCCTCCTTATGGAAGAAGCAAGGAAGACGCTATGCTCAGGGGCCCCTGGGAGCTACTATTCTCAAGGAGCTCCAGCCTCTTCATGTCTTTCCCAAGGAAGCAGTGGGCCCTAGGTTGGAGGAGTCAGTATAAAATGCACAGTCCCGTGCGCCATTTCACATCTCAGTCACCTCAAGGGATGACATCAGAATTACTAGGGAGTCACTTGTAAGTAGGACAGATGTGCTTCCAAGGTACTTCTCCAAGTCCCTAATACTTCCTAACTGTTTGCCAAAGCCTGAAATCACTCTAATGTGAAAAAGCGTTTTCATTCTAACATTGGGGAAAAATATTTTGCTAAATATTGACCGAAATTCATTCACCCTAAATTTAATCAAAAAGAGCTACAATGAGCACACCTCCTCTCTGATTCCGTTAATAAGAAGTATCGGCCAGGCACTAGCCCATAGCCGTAAACCTAGTACTTTGGGAGGCCACAGTAAAAGGATTGCTTGAAGCCAAGAGTTTGAGACCAGCCTGGGCAACAGAGTAAGACCCTGTCTTGGGGAAAAAAAAGTGTGGATGAGTTAAAATTGGAGAAGGCACCAAAAATTGAGATTGGGGGAAAAGGCAAATTGAAAAGACATTCCATTTTTCCTTAATATTGTTCATATTGTCTATCCCATTAGATAAATAAGTATATGTAGAAATCTGGTGTAACAAAAAATTGTTTTATATGGCTAGCCACTTTCCTTTACAAAACTTCATGATTTATTAAGTTTGTAGATAATGATTTCTCCCCTTGTTTGATTAGTTTCCTTATAAAGAGATTTCATTCTTAGAGGTTTCACTAATTAAAATAAATTGACAATTAACATCTTGGCATCAAAAACCACTTCTTATTTATCTCTGTATCCCCAATGCCTAGGTCAGTGCCAGGCATAAATATTGTGCTCAGTGAAGATTATTATATGCATATTTCTTGAATGAAGGTAACAAAAATATCTATTGCAAATTTAACTGATTTGTTAATTGATTTGAGAAAGGATTTGTGGTAACTTACAAAAAAATTATTCAGTAAGAGGTAACATCAAATTTTAAAATCATTGTAAGAGTAAATTAGAAATAAAGCAAATTAAATGATGTTATATAGCTTATAAACAAACTTTTCTTACTTCTAAGAAGTATACAAGATCTCAGCCAGGTACTGTGGTTCACGCCTATAATCCTAGCACTCTGGGAGGCTGAGGTGGGAGGATCACTTGAGGTCAGAAGTTCGAGACCAGCCTGAGCAAGAGTGAGACCCCGTCTCTACTAAATAAGAAAAAAAATTAGCCAGGCATGGTGATGCACACCTTAGTCCCAGCTACTCGGGAGGCCGAGGCAGGAGGATTGCCTGAGCCCAGAGTTTAAGGTTGCAGTGAGCTGTGATGACCCCATTGCACTCTACCCAGTGCAACAGAGTGAGAGAGAATGTTTTAAAATATATATATATATATACAAGATCTCTCTGTACATGGTTTGTATACCACCAGTTTAATATTATATAAGCATGTTTTAAACCATGATAAAGCAAATATTCCAATATCCCAAATTCTTCAAGTGTTATGCCAGCCGTAGAACATAATTTCTAGTATGTGATTAAATCTTATATTTTTAAAAGGTGTTTCTCAATTGACTGATTTACATAAATTATATACTTATACATTTGAATTATTGCCACATAAATTTTTCTTAGACTTATGATAGAAATAAAATAATGTTTTAAGTCTTAAAAATATTAATAAGAAAAACTCAATTATATCAATGCAGCTAATAACACTAATAATACCCAGTGTTCACTCTGGCAGGTATTGTGCAAAGTTTTCAATGGATGTGAACATCTTTCATGAAGTATGAGAAACTTTGTTCATTTGCCCTTAGATGCAGGCCCCTTAGTCTCCTGCATCAATTTTTTTTTTCTTATTCTTTCATTTGGAACTTTTTGCAGCAAGCTCTCATAAGACAACAAATGACCCAGTGGAGTACCTATTTAAAACATTATAAACAAATAAAGCTTCTCTGTTAGCTCCTGTTCTTTAATATTTAATTAAAATGTTTCATCTCTCATTACAGAAATGTTTTATGTTCTAACCTCTTAGCTTCATTATTAGTTATAGTTTGGTTAGATTTTTAAATAGAACTCAAGTTTTTCTCCGTGATTCAGACAAGAAGAGCGCCACATGGAGTACCTGTCAGCCTGTTCCAGGAAAGCATCTTTAATTGGACATCTCTCTCCTGTTCATTAGCTAATCCTGTTAGCTTATGAAGCAAGTGTGTGTGGGTTGCAAAACAAATCAAGGTGCTGAATTCTGCTTTCTCATCCTGAGAAAAAAATGATCCTGGATGGACTCAGTTCTGCTCTTTCTTATGTACTATCCACGTATCAACAATTACAGATTTTCTAGGTAACTTACTGTCTTTGTCATTTTGGGATGCTGTAACAAAATACTGTAGACTGTGACGTATAAACAATGGAAATTTATGATTCATAGATCTGGAAGACACAAGTCCAAGACCAGGCTGGCAATCATGGTCAGGTTCTGGTGTGGGCACTCTTCCGGGTGGTAGACTGCCCACTTCTTGTATCTTTATGTAGTAGAGAGAATAGGAGAGCTCTCTGGGGCCCCTTTTCTTAAGGGCACTAATCCCACTCATGGGGGCTTCATCCTCATGACCTAATCACCCCCAAAGTCCCCACCTCCTAATACCATCACATTGGGGATTAGGGTTTCAATGTATGAATTTGGGGGAGACACAAACATTCAATGCATAGCAGTGGAGAATAAGGGCTACTGGGCAGGCTTCACAAGCTCCTCATGTCACATAGTTGTAGCATCTCGTAAAGCGTAAACAATCACCACTGTTCTCTCTTCCCAGTGAGCATGGCCTGCTCACTGACTCTGCATCCAATCAAGGAAGGGGAGATGCTGAAGGTCACTTGAATAGCTAAATAGCACCAAAGGGAATGTACGTATGTCATAAACTGGAAAATGGGGGCTAAAGGTGAAATGGCATCATACAAATGTCTTCCCTCCAAAAGCTCAGTCTTATTTTAGGAATATATGATCCCTGGAGGACTTTATCATAAATTGACCTGAAAGAGCCAATAAGCCACTGTGAGGGGCCTCATTTTCCAATGGGCATGGTGTTTTACCACTTCCGTGGTCCAGCATGATTTAGAAGTATTATTGCTTAGTTACTGAAGAGACCTTTGTCTTGATTCAATTGCCAATGTTCTCTAAAATGGTTTAACTTGAGCCTCTGCACTTAGGTATAATCCTGTAAGGTTTCTTTTCTTGGGTTTCATGGTCCCTGGGAAACCATTGCTTTTGGTGGGGCCTCACAGGAGTCTGTGACCCTTCCAGACAGCACTGATTTGAAGTCTGTATCACTTTATAAAATCCTACACATGTTTGTGATCTTGGGGAAAAAATGAACACACTATAGAACACAAAAGGACGAACCCATTACTAACAGATCTGTACATACCCATTGTATCTAAATCATGTTCTCTGAGCACAGAGGCTGATGAAAATACAGAACTGGACCCAGGCACAGAGACAACAGTGTTATCCACTTCTGAAAGCAGGAGTATTGATGTAGCCAAAGAGAAAACATGAAAGAAAAAAAAAAAACACTTTGGGAGAAATAACCTATACTTTATGCCAATAAACTTAATGGTAACCAGAGAAAAAAGAAAGGACTGAGTTAGGCACACAGCCTTAATATTAAGAGGCTAAAGATAATGATTTTTATGTTTTATCTTTGGTTTATTTGTTATAACATGTGCTCAGAGGAAAAAGAATTAATGGGCGAAATCTTTAAATCATACTCTGTTATTTCATGAAAGTTGGCAATTCGAATAATTTCACTCAATTTTCTAGTAAGACGTTCACAGTAATTTGTACATTTAAGTTGGCGCTAAGCTTCATTGAGCACCACCGGATTCTCAGCCTCATATGAATATATGGAAAATTCCAGCAATTATTTCTTACGTCTTTACATCTTTGGCTTACACATTTATGAAAACTCACGTGTACCTCTGATTTGCCTTAAATAAGAAAAAGGGTCATTTCTGAGAACAAATTTTACAGGATAACTTATCCTGAAAAGGCTAAGCGTCAAACAATTTAGCTGTTCTTGAAACATCGATGGTGCCAACAACATGCACTGCATATGCTTTACACATTTCGTTATTTGATCTCTTTGTCTTATGAGTTTATTGATGGAAAATTGTAGCTTTTATTAATATCAAGTGAGCACTTACATTTCAAAAGGCATCTAAGTGCTATCAACAAAACAGACCAAATTCTGAAAACATGGGACTTTTTCACTGGACTTGGGGGATTACTTCAGTTGCCTCAATAGTACAACAGAGTAGAAATATTATATTCTTCAAAATTCAGGTAAATAAATTGTGCAGCCTGTGTAGGAAATATGACATTCCCCGCTGTAAGCAGTCATTTACCTTGACAATATAGAAACAGTCTATCTCATTATAAGCTAAACTGCATCTAAAGCCCCAAAATGACAGGCTTATGTGTACTTCAGGTGGAAAATAATATTGAAATGTGAAAATGAAACCTTTCACCAAATTTCTGGGAACATAGATTTGAGACTGGCTTTGGTAATACAGAAAGTTCCTTTGTTCCTCAATATAGACTAAGTACCGTGAGCACTTAGCAGACTTGAGTTTGTCCTCTGTGATTGTTTTTATTGGTGACAGAAATGTGGCAATTGTGACCGTGCTGTTCTAGGTACTTTGTTTTAGGGTAAGATTCTAGCTTCCGTTGTATTATCCCTCAAAACTCCAAAGAAAGTTTGTAAGAGTGATTTTCAATCCTCAGTTTACTTGTATTCCACACTCAATAAATACATGATACAATAAAATGTCTGAATCTCATACTAGGATCTTGAATTTCTATATAGCCACTGGCCTGAAATAGTATCTGTGGTAGGCAGAATAATGCCTCCATCCAAAGATCTCCACATCCTAATCTTCAGAACCTGTGTGTGTGTGTGTTACCTTACCTGGCAAAAGGAATTTAGCACAAGTGATGAAATTAAAGATCTATAAATGGGGAGATTATCCTGCTTTATCTGGGCAGATATAACCTATTCACATGGATGCTCAAACGTAGATGCAGAAGGCAGAAGAGAAGGGTTGGGGGGTGTAGTACGAGAATTCAGCTCATTCTTGCTAGCTTTGAAGATAAAGCCAGGGCATGAGCCAGAGGGGGCAGGTCCTCTCTAGCAGCTCAAACACTAGGAAGGGGATTCTCTCCTAGAGCCTCAGAGGAGAGCAGCCCTGCAACACCTTGATTTTAACCCCGTGAGACCTACATCACACTTCTGACCCAGAGAACACAAAATCAATTTCCATCATTTTAAGGCACCTAAGTGTGTGGTAATTTGTTACAGCAACAATAGGAAAGGAATACCAAGTCCAAAAGTTTATTTTGCCAGATCCATATGAAAAGGACGATGCTAAAGTGTTTCCTAGAATAACGGGAACTTGTCACTATTAGTACAGAAATGAAGACGTTTTAAAGCTAGAAAGGCATGTTTTGTTTCCTATGTCTGAGATTCCTTTATAATTGTCTTGTGACCGAATGACAGGGTACTAAAATCTTTCTACTGCCCTCACAGGCATTCCTTCGTAGCAAACTTCGTAAAGACCATAAAATCTGATGTGCTTTGAGAATGCTTCTCAGGTCAACCACACAGTTAGTTCTTGAAATCATATAACAGCCTGTAAATTGGATATGAAGGGTTAGGTGAGCATGTACAGTTTTATTTCTTCACTATTAGCAACTTATAATCAAAGAAACAGTGAGCTTTCTGGAAGCTCCTATTTCTCCTTAAAGATTTTGCACTGTGTTTCTAAGATTGACAACCTAAAGTCAAGGGGCTAGTTGCATTTTCCGGGATTCCTGTTATTGCCTACATTTTCTAGAAAAGCATGATTTTTGGGGGCATAGTTTTTATTTTTCTTCTAATAAGATATTTCAGACTTATAGAAAGGTATAAAGTAATAAAATAATTTTCAAATAGCCACCACCACCAGATAAAACATTAAAAACCTAACAAATATAGTTGAAATCCTTCATGTACCTGTCCTTAATCATATTTTCTCTTCCACGTATTTCAAAGGGAATATAGTAGTGAAATTGTTATTTATCATTCACTTACATATTTTTACATTTTTACTACATTTATCACATATATATAGGCAGTATACATATACATATATATATATAGTCTGCTCTATGCAGTAGTAGAACATAAAAATGGATAGGCAGGCTGAAACCATTCCAAGCAATATTAATAATCAATGGCAAAAAATTATAATTGTTTTATGACCTTAAAAATTTTTGGCAAAATATTAAAAACTCTTACTGTCAGTAATGAATGTATAAGAAAAGAAAAAATTAGCAAAATTTTTAATAATATTTAATTAGTATACATTTAACTGTATTTTGAAACATTTGAAACTTTGAGATTAAAGTGTTGTATTTCTTTTGTTAAAATACCTATCAGGAGTAATTCGAACCATACTTCCCTCCCTCTTCTCATTATGTGACTTATGATACGGGTTAAGAATCTTTCCTACCGTCATGTTCCTTTCTACATTTGGATCCACTTCCAGCATTTTATCCCATGCACTTTCAATGTTATGAAACATCTTTGAGAGTTCCTTTAGTGTAGTGTTGTGTGATATCACTTCCTCTGGGACATCTTTATTTGTCATCTTTTTTTGTCACAACCACATTTCTTATTTATGTAGTTCAGTGTGCTTCAGTAAATTCCTCTGGCCACAAATCTAGAGTCTCAAACAATGGCACACTCAGCTATTTCTTCTATAACTCCACCTACATTCAATTCAAACTTCACTTTCAACGTTGTCAATCTTTGTTTTTTGATGAACTTTTATCATAGTGAGCCAATTCCTTCTTTCTAGTGTCCATTTTTGTAAGATGTTGCTGGGAAACAAGGAGGCAACACAATCTGTGTTTTGCTGTATGTGTGTGACAAGAATAACATCCGTGCGGTGACCAATCATCAACAGACTTTGAAAGAAATGATGTGACTGGTCACTGATCATGATGCACATCTGTTCTTTATGTGCAGATGCTGCTCAGCTTACGATGGGGTTACATCCTGCTGAATGGCAAGCTGAAAATATCATAACTCAAAAATGTGCTTAATACACCTAACCTACAAAACATCGTAGTTTAGCCTAGCCCACCTTAAATGTGCTCAGAACATTTACATTAGCCTACATTTGGGCAAAATCATCTAACATGAAGCCTGTTTTATAATAGAGTTGAATATTTCATGTAATTTATTGAAAAACAGAATGGTTGTATGGGTATTAGAAGTGTGGTTTCTCCTGAATGCGTATGATTTTCACACCATCATAAAGTCAAAAAATCATACCAGTCAAAAAGTAAACATCATACGTCAGGGATCATCTGTAGTATTTTTGAGCAGAAGAACTGGTATTAATAATGAAACTTAGACATTGTGCATATGCATAATGAAATTTGTGTATTACACAATTATACTTAATATACCATGGTAACAAATTTGACTCATAGTAAGAGACTACTGTATTTAAACTATAGTAACTGAAATTTGTGCATGTCAGAATTGTGCAAAGCAAGGACCACCTCTGTGTGTGTGCTGTGTGTGTTTTTGCATATTTTTGAACTTTAAATAAATGCTATAACATAATACATATTCTTTCACAAGCTTTTTTCGTTCAAAACTATGTTTCTGAGAGCTATTCATATTGATATATGCAGTTGTAGTTCATTACATTTTTCCTATTTTATTGTATTCCATTCAGATGACTATACTTTAAGTTATTTATATATTCTTTTATGAAATTTTATATTGCTTTTTGTTTTTTATATTTGCAAATATTACAATTCATTTGAGAATTCATTGCTGCTCTCATGTAGTTATGTGCAAGAATTTCTCTAAGGTAACTGTATCTAAGCATGGAATTGTGAGGTTTTAAACCTTATTATAATAGATATTTCCAAATTATAATACTTACACTCTCAAGTAAGTGTCTAAAGGTTATTTTGGTTCAACTTGCTCTATAACAATTATTAATGACAAATTCAGTTTTACCACTATCATCATATAAACTGATGAGGATAAACTAATTTAATTCGTATTTTCTTGATTAATGATGAGATTGAGCATATTTTCACGTTTCTTCAAATTGTCTGGTTCTATCCTTTGATAATTGTCTGGTTCTATCTTTTGATAATTGTATTGACATATTAATTTATATAAACCAGATGTTAATCATTTACAAATTATATACATTGCAGTTATCATTTCCTAGTCCTTGTCTTATGTTTTCACTTGGACTATGATGTGTGTATGTGTGTGTGTATGTGTGTGTGTATATATATATGTGTATATATATATATATATATCTTGTTTTTAAAGACTAGTCAAGTGCAATAGCAAGAAGGAGGATATGATATATTTTCATTTTAATCAGATTTTAATTTGAATGTAATAGAATATAATAAAATGTAGCAGTTTTCCTTTTTAGTTCGTTTTTTGTGTCTTGTGTCATAAAATTATTCTCTTTTGTAAGAGCATAGAGGGCATAGAGATAATGCCCTTTTCCTTCTAAAAGTTTTGACTTATTTTCTATATTTAGGTCATCAATATATATGGAATTCATTTTTCGATATGGTATAAAATGAAGATCCATTTTCTTATTTTTGACATATGCACAACCACATTTTCCATCATCAAACACAGGGGAAAAAATTCTTTCTCCACTGACCTATAAAGCCACCTCTGTCATACATCAAGGTTTTTTTTTTTTATTTAACTTTCTTTTTTAGAGCCATTTTAGGTTCACAGCAAAACTGAGTAGAAAGTGCAGAGATTTCTCACTCACCTCTGCCCCACATGGCATCACCTCCCCTGTTAGTAACAACATATGTCAAATTTTTACATACAAGGGTCTCTTTGGGGTTCTAGACTTTGTTCTCTTGGTCATATTGTCAGTGCTGCACAAATCGCATGCTGCATAAATGATACATCTTTATAATGGGATTTGGTATCTGATACAGTTAGTCTCCCCACATTGCTGATTTTTAATAAAGTTCTTAAAATTTCTAGCTAAAATTCATGCACATTTTGCTATTATAAATAGTATCTTTTAATAAATTACATTTTTAAACTATGGCTGGTGTGTAGAAATACAATTTTTGACAACTTGAGATATAATTCAGATGCATTTAATTTACTCATTTTAAGTATATAAATCAATAGCTTCTGTTCTCTGAAATATATATTATAATTGTATATATAGTCTGGCCTCTTTCACTCAACAATATCTCTGAGATTCGTTCACGTTGTTGTATGTAGTTATGTCCATTTATTTTTATTGCTTTAGAGTGTTTTATTGTATAAATACATCACCATTTATATATCCAGTTTCCAGTTTGGGGCTATTACTAATTATACTTTTTTTCCTAGAATTTCCTTTTGGCTCATTTTAAATCTGCCCAGTTTTCTAGAGAGTGTTTTGTTCTTTTCTTCTATTTTCAATTTCTTTTCACCTGTCTTATAAGCGTTTTACATACACTTGTTTTATATCTTATTTATAATTATTCCATTATCTTCAGGGTTTAGAAGTTCTTTACTGACACTTTTTCATAGTGGCTTATTTCCTCATTTGTTTCGTGATTTTTTGTTATTCTTTTTTTATCTTCTGCATGATTTATGGGACTAACGTAGTCTTGGGTTGATGTTGATCTGTCCTGCAAGGATTTGAATTTGCTTCTACAGGTGCTTTGTTACATAACGTGGGTTGGGCTTATGTTAATTTCTTGGCTTGGGCTTTCTTGGACACTCAAATAATGTAAATTCAAACTATAAGCCTATATGAGGGCAGGCCTATGGCTATGAATTCTCAAGGTCTATTTTTTGTTATCCAGTATCCAGGCCAAGACAGATGACACCATAGCCATTTCCTATGGCTCGTAGGCAACTGTGTGCCCTAGTGCAGCCCATCCTTGAAGGCATAGCCTTCAGCTCTGTGCAGCCTCTGGGTCCCAACACCCCACCCTGTGGGAGCCCAAGACATTTTCCTGTCCCTGGCAGGCCGTGCAACTCAATCTTCATGCTTTTCAAGATAAGGAAATGTCCCCAGATAAATGCCAGCTCACCACTCTGATGTTCTTCCCCTTCTTACTATGCCATTGGGATTTCCCGTACTTTCTCAAGTCCTCCTCCATGCATTAAAAATATATTTGTTATCTTTTATGCAGCATTTGTAGGAATTATTTCAAAGATTTTCAGAGCCCCCAGTCTGTCCTAATACCAGAAATAGAAAGTAGAACAGTAGTTGCTAGGGCCTGGGAGGAGGGGGAAATGGGGTGTTGCTATTCAACCGGTATGAAATTTTAGTTATGCAAGATAAATAAGGTCTAGAGATCTGCTGAGAAACATTGTGCCCATAGGTAACAGTACTGTATTATGCTCTTAAAAATGTGTTAAGAGAATAGATCTCATGTTAAGTGTTCTTACTACAATGAAAAAAATTTAAGAATTGAAGGCTATTTTCTGAATAAAAGCAAAACAAAACCTCTAATGAATTTATAGTTGCCTAGTGAAGTGTGTCACACTGATAATAAATAAAAGTGTAGAACATTCATACTTCTCACTCTCTTTTAGTTATCAGGAATTAATTAACATTTTATTTTTCTTTCATGGATTCCAAGTTCCTGATATTTAACTTCCAAAGGTACAAGTAGTAGTATCCTTAAATATCAGATTATCATAAGTGGTTCTTTGGCCATATACGTAACGCTACGATGATACCCTGGTATGCAGTCTGTGGATATGCACAGGATAGCTGTAGGAGACATTGCTGGAAGTGGAATTGCTGGTTAAAGGTAGGAGAAATTTAAATTTTTTCACTTTCAAGTCATACGATTCAGCATCCCTTCTGCAAACTGTAACTATGCCTCTTTCTCCACACCCTCACCAACAGAGTGACCCATCATGCTTCTTGTCTTTGATAACTTGATAAGGGAAAAATGGCATCTGATTATAGTTTAAATTTGCTTTTCTCTTATTGTTCATGAGTGACATGCATTAACCCCAATTAAATGAACAAGTAGCTGACCATCTGGGAGTAGTCACAGTGATGAACGTGTGAGGTACAGATGTGGTGCAGGAGAAGCTTGTGAAGGTGCATTTCCACCCCCGCCGCATGCTGGCAAGAGAAACTCATTCTCACACTGACCTTATTCAAGGTAAGAGAGGTATTGTTCCAGTGTGTTGGTTTCAAGGACTTTCCTCCGTGCAGAATAAATAGAACTGAAATATCACCAAAGCTCTAAGTAAGCAGATTATGTGCTGTCAACAGTGAATGCCCAATGTATCCACAATGCGAGAACTTAAGTAGATAGAGGTATTAACTGTCATTTTATTTGAAAGAAGCCAAAAATCTTGTGCTCGCATCATATTCCTTAAAACCCATTCTTTGAAAATGGCTTCCACAGTCCCTGGCATCACGGGGAGACAGAAACACAGTGTCTATCAGAAGAAAAGAGGCTGTTACTTTATTGTATCTCCATGTTTGAAGGAAAAAAAAAAAACACTTTCTCAAAAATTTCTAAGCAGACCTCCTCTTCTGTATCATTGACCAAAATTGAATCATTGAATCATATGTCAACCCCTGAGTCAATCAATTATTGGTGTGAGGAATAGAATTTCCCTGATTGCCTTAGATTAATTGATTTGTATGCAAGATTTACATGCTCTGCAGCAAAGGAAAACGTGGGTATGGCTATTGGTTAAGTACATAATAGTGTCTGATGTAGACAACAAATACATATTGGATGGTATCGTTTGTAATAAAGTTAAGTAACTTCATGAGTAAAATGGACCTATGTGGAATTTCTTGGTGGCACTTTTTGGGCAAAATTTATTAATATATTGCTGCAAAATGAAAGACTGTGTACATGGAAACAAAATAGTGTTAGCTGATACAGTTTAGTATATGGAAATTAATCATGGTTTGTTTTTTGAGCCATATATATGCTAACACTCAGAAAGATGTGTAATAATGCAGTGCTTCTAAATGATTGCAATACTTAGTTCTCCACACAAATTATTTCATATTCTCTCAGATGGTATTCAAGGTGTTAAAGTCCTAATTTGGAGCTCACTCATGACAGCATTTATAGGAAAATGGGTTCTGAATTCCAAACCACAGGTTCACGAGTGAATTGGAAGAGTGCCCACTCACCAGCCGGGGGCTGCCCGGTACCATCAGGTTTCAGTCTGAAATGTCGGTTCTTAGTGTGCTCATGGCCGAAGAATGACCAGACACACACACCAAAGGCAAGCACAAAAATGAAGTTTATTGAGGAGAGAAAGATAGGATTATAAAGCAAGACAAGATAGAGGTTTACAGAGCAAGATACATATAGCATGGATGATGACCAGACCCATTGTAGCAGCAAAGGGAGAGCAAAAGGAAAAGCACAAAAAAAGGTGTTGGTTATGGTCTGTGTCTTGTTTCACAGTGCCCAGTTTGGGACCTCCTAGTGGCTCAGACATCACCAGGGAACCCCTTCAATTGGACAGTTGGGAGTTGTATTACTACACATGTGGGTTGTTCTAGGTCAATTTCCGGACTCTATCATACCTGTGCGGCTTGGCCTGTGGGCTAGAGAGTCCTCTGCATTCTTTTGGAGCTGGTGTGTTAAGTTATGATTGGCAGGTTCATAGGGTATTCCCTTCTCCCCAGGTATGGCAGTTGCTCAAGACAGGATTAGGGTGGAGCAGGTCAAGACGGAGGCCTGGGGCCCACACTTGTCCTTCTTCCCAGGTGGGGCAATTGCACTCATTTTCATCCCTAGAAGACCTGGAATCCCTTGCCATCTACCTACCGTATGACTTCACTTTAAACCTGATACTTGAGCATGAATTTTAAAAAGAAATAGAAGCAAGTAAATATGAAAAAAATCCCACCTCTCTTTGACACAGTCTGGCAATGAGCTTTGTACTACTTAGAAATGGAATATAGCTTTATTTCACCTAAACAGCCACAAAAAATAATAACAAAACCTCACACAGAAACACTGAGACAGGGCATTTGATGAATGCAATACTATCATTCTTTATTATAGAGTTATTTACTAGACATACGGCAGAGATCCTAATCACCATTTACCATAACTTTGTCCAATTTTCCTAAATCCACACATCAAACTCTACTGATGAAATGAACTACCTTAGCCAAGATTAGTAGCTCTGTTACTCCTTAGATGTTACCAAAACATAGCCATGGCCACCTCCCACAAATCCTCTCGAAATATGAATCTCCCTCTGCCCCTTGTGGCTATAAAGAGATGGAGGCGCAGACACTTTTCAAATCCATTAGCCAAACACTGAGAACCGCCACTCTGCACAGCTTGGAGACCTCAACAAGCTTGGAGGCCAATTATAATTAAAGGGAGTAACGCTCCAGGTTAAAGGGAACCAAGCACTCCAGTGGAACCAACTAGAAAATAATCCGCCAAGCACAGACCGCGCGCTGTGCTGGAATTGGGGCAGGCCAGTCTAATGCCTGCTCACCTAATTGAAGGAAGCCCAACTGAGAGAGGAGGTTTCAGTAAAGAAAATTAGACAAGATTTTATTTTTATGTGAAGTTCTTGTGAGAAGGATGTCAGGACAAAACATTTTCTCTTACTATTCTCTTATTGTTGAACCCCAGGAGCATGCCCTTGAGTTTTGTCTTTTTTTTTTCTGAGAGTGAACACTTTTATATTTGTAACAGCATTGTCCAGGGGTGCCAGTGTGTCTGATGAGAAATACCTGTCCATTTGCATAAAGGAAATTCACTATCTTACCACTTTAATTTGTAGATAGTATTTTTTTTTTAAGATGCAAATAGCAGCCCTGTTCTTTGCTTTTAAAGGGCTTTAATGGATTTTTTAGCACATCGAATGTATAAGGGCTGATGTCTTCCATGCTGAGCTGGCTCTGCCCAGTTGTGAGGCTCCTTGTGTGTCACATTCAACTCAGCAAACAGGAAACAGCTCTCCTGCAGCTAAGGTGGCACAGGGGGCTCTGCTCATAAATCCAAGGACACAGGGCCACTCCTGGGTAAGGAGCACCCACATCGGGAAGGCAGGCATTCACAAGACCCGGTATCACAGAGAATGGACCTTGCTGCTGCTGCTGTTCTGTGCAAATGATCACAGACCAGACGTACAACATGATTCCGAACCTCTGTGCTATTTAGCATCGCTTAATTTGTAGCCAACGTGCTAACTGACCTGGAAAGATTAGAATCTCATTTTCAAGTTTCCCTTAAAGATCCCCAGATCCAAACACACACCACTTTCACCTCAAAGGGCATTTTACTTCAGAGACAGATTCCTCCTGCATGTATTTTTTTTCTTTAATGCCAGTAAGAAAATTGGTTTCTTTTTCTTCCCAGATTTCAGTCCAGAATACAAAGAGATTAATAAGCAGCTTTCAAAATGGAAGTTTCCAGGTGAGAGATTTCATCACTATTTTGTAGATCTAGTGGATTAGGACTCCTATTTTCTGTATTTTAGGAACTCAAATTCTAATCCTTTCCAATTCACCAACTCCCTTTATCCAAACACATGGTATCAGAGTCTAATGAAAGGGGCCGTTTGCTTCTGATTTCCAAGCTTCCCGTACAACTACATTTACAAGGAAGTTTTTGAAGCCAAGAAAATTGACAAGTCCTGAAACTGATCTGTGTACAGTTCTACTTATTTGGGGCTCCAAATGTTATACAAGAAAGCCCATGCCCCTGTGATTTGGACATCAGTTTTGAATTAAGATGCCCAGTCTCTTTCATCTGCCTGCGTAGGTATTCCGTGTCCTCTGCAGAGGACTGGGTGGGTGAGCTTGTCCCCTCCTAAGGAGGTCTGTTTATATTGCGGACTCCCCGACCTCTGCGTGGAGAGAGTGCTGACAGTAACACCTCTGTCTGCCTATGCCTGCCCTGGTGCCTGATTTGTGTTGGTTGAACTACTCTGATGGCTTTGATATGACCTTCCCAAATGTGCTGCTTCCCACTGTGACCGCCCGTTGCGTTCTCTCCATGCCGATGTCACCCGGGTGCTCTGGTGAAACTGGCTCTGCGCATTATCACTCGCGAGCAGTGTTCATATCAAACTGTGCATGTCTAGCTTATCTGGGGAAAGCGGCTGAAGAGAGGCAGAGGTGGGGAGATAAAAGAGGACAGCAAAATCACAAGGCTTCACGAGAGAAACTGCTTGCTTATAAAGAATTTATTTTTCTGATTACAAAAGCCATATATGCTCGTCAACATTTTGGAAAATAAAGAGAAGCTTAAAGAAGGAAAAAGTTACCGTAATCATACTACCCAGCTAACATATCACTGTATTTATAGCAGGGAAATTTCTGGTTGTCAAGTTAGAAGGTATCTTTCCCTAATCATATAAGTTTTTAATACTGTTAGCTCTTAAGTTGTAGATGGGAGATTTCTAACAAGGGGTGTGTTTCGGGAATATTGTTTCTTCCCTTTCTTCAGCAGATTCGTCAAACTATTTAGCTTTCTTGACTAGTAGATACTAAGGACAGAGCGTTTTCCTTTCCAAAATTCTTAAAAAGGCAAATCTTACTCATTTTGGATTTAAGGAGAAATATTCAGGAAGGATATTTCATCAAACCCAATTCATATAGTACGTGTTGTGATGATGCAGAGCACAGCACACGAGATGTCTTGATAGATGGCCACAAGTCATACCAGTGTCAGTCTCTCATCTGCATGAGGTTGCCCAACTCAGTCACCGAAACATATAAAAGGAAAACGAAAGTATTTCCCTAAATAATTAAATATTTTCTAAAATCTGCCAATGTAAAACTAACTGCTGCTATCCCAGTTCATCTGGTAAACAAAGAAACTACATTTTAATAGATGTTTCAAAGTGAAGCAGATATGAGATAATTAAATTATTTGTGTTTACATAAGACTTGGAATTGTGAAAATGTTTTCATATCTAGCATATAAAAGGCTGTTTATGTTAAAAATTGATAGTAACTAAATAGGTAAAACCAAAAGATTATTGATAATATCTGAATTAAAATAATATTGAATTAAAATGAACTCTAAGGTTGGTTCCACAAACTATGAAATTTGGCTAAAATCGGTTCTGTGCACATATTCTAGTTTTAGAATTGAAACTAGAACTAGAATCTAACATCTAACTAGTAACTAGTATCTGACTGAATCTAAACTAACCACAGATTCTAAAACCATGGCAACACTACTCAGAAGTGCATGATGTTAAGATCGTCTACCATAGAGGGTAATAAGAAATGTCCATCTATCTTAGAATGATTTAGAAACCGTTAGCAGTAGAGTATATTCCAATGAATGATACAAGCTGTAGTCCTTTTAACCTTTTTCCAAATATACATTATATTTGTGAAAAATGTTGCTTCAGAACAGGTAAAAGAATGCCCAGTCAAAATAAGATTGGCTACCCAAAATTCTAATAGCCCAAGCTTTTCTGTTTTTGTTTTTGTTAAAGGCAGTGATAGAACATTTTTAATCTTCTTGTACAAGATTTTGTAAGACACAAATGCTTCCTATTAAAACTCACTGCAAAGACAGAAAGAAAAAAGCATTCGCAGATGCACGCAGATGCCAAGAACTCTCTTGGATCTCGGGAGCTCTTGCTGCTCCCTAAAAACTATGTTTTTCATCACATTGAGGAAAATAACATGATTGGTATCTGCACTTTCTGACACCAATCTCACATCTAATCTCTGTGGCTTTATGAATATCTACAAGGGACCCAAGGCCTAATTGAAACTGCTGCTAACCATTGATTTATTGAGCTGTTAGTACCAGGTAGTTTATGGGGACTCTGTAAATATGGGCCGATGATAGTAATGGTCAAGTTCCCATAATTTCTTAATGTCCGTTTATTTATTCATAATATTTATGGTTATAAGATAGAATCCAGTGATTATCTGTTCTGGAGGCAGAAAATTCATTTCTAAAGGATGACAGTAAATGTAAGCACGTTGTTGGCTGAATTTTCAGAAACATATCTCAAGAACCAAGTACTGACAGCTGAGTAGAAAAAACACACCGTGAACCTGAATCATATGAAACAGCCACAGAACGGGAAAGGAGAAGATATGACAGTTTGAGGAATTTAAGTTATATTTGAAATGACATTGAACATTCAGTGTATGTTGGGATAGGGAAACTGAGGCATCTTTTCACCCAGTGGAGAAAGTGACCAAGATGAAGAACGTCCAGGAGCAACCCCCAGAGGGGTTCCCAGCCCCAGCCTCTGTCTTACGAATCCATTTCACGTACTTTCAGTGTCGGCGCAAAGAGAGCTAGACTTATACGACAAAACACCAGACAACGTCACAGGCTGAGCTTCCATCTAACAGAGTTTTTTGTCTGTTGAGTTCGTTTTCCTGGACTGACTAGTTGTGGGAAGGTGTGGGCCATAGTATCTTTTTCCTTCTCAATTGATCCAGAGCTTCTGGAAATCTGAAGACCGCAAACTCCAGATCTCCTCCAACCTTACAATTTTGTGAAATCATGATTTGGAATTTTAAGCATGTTATTGGTGGCAAGTGTCTCGTTCCTACCTTGGCTTCCCTCCTTGCCTTCCCCACACCCTAGTGCAGTCTGCGTTAGGATTGGGCTCTGAGTATACCTACTGGATTTACAGCTAGTGATGCATGTGTTGATCTCTTAGTGGCGTGAAAATAATTTCACAAAGAATCCCACTCAGTTTTCTTCGGCATGGCATTCACATTCCTCCTTCATGTAGCCCCAGCTCTCCCCTGGTCTTCTGGATTGGCGAGCGTTCCCCTTCCAGCGTCACTCTGGGAATGCTCTCTCTTTTCAAAGACACAGGAAAAGACCTCCCATGGGACCCAAACTTCCCCACCTGCAGGTACAGAAGGCTGCCTCCTCCTCTTGCAGACTGAAATCTTACTCTTCGATGCCTCATTCTGATCTGTTTCATTCAGAGAGATTCTTTACTTACTTCTCTGAGCAACCAGAAACCAAGGGACGTTGCTTGACCTTTAGCTGTCACATAATTGGGGTACATGTCATAATGGGCAGTATCACTGATGTTTTTCCACACCAGATTACATACCTTGTTAAGGCAAGGGCTACTTTTTATTCTTCTTTTAATCTTCGCCACTACCTAGCATGAAGAAACAATGAAAGGAAAGTTCTGTACTCTGTGCTAAAAACAATGAAAAGCAAGAGCAATTCATCTTGTTTTTATCACTAGTCTCAGATTAACTGCGTTTTCAAATTTACTAGACTGTATATCTGTGTGATCTGGGCAGGCATATTTTCTCCAAAATATATAAAAAAACAAAATAAAAGTACAAGTTGTGATTTGAGAAGATAAATGACTGAACTTTTGAATTTTTACTATCATATTCTTACTCCAGTGATAAATCATCTTTGAGAATTCATATTAATTTTGGTCAAGAAATATACACGTCAAAGCCATTTAGTTAATTTTATTCCTTTTTTTTTTTACACTGGAAGGACTAAGTGAATAGAGAAGGAGTGAGTTTTATGATTGTGTACCCCACAGCTTCAGTAAAACAATACTTTTTCCTTCAATATATTTATTATCTGCCTTAAAACCATAGAATCTGGCTTAAGCTAAAGCAACTATATTTTCCTTTTTTACAATAAACACCTTTAATTACCTTCCTTGAAACTATTTTGTTGTAACACACAATGTGTTTGTCTCCCGAGGTGAGCGTGAAAAAGAAGCCCAGCATGACTGAACGCTACTATAATTAAAGAGAAACTAAAAAGGTCAAAAGCGAGGATGTGGTAAATCTCAGGCACCGCCTGAGAACAGGCGCCACATGTCACTCTGTGCCGAGACCGTCAATCATTGCATTGGTTATTGAATAATTTCTGTACGTCTTCTTCTCAATCTTGTGCCCACATTAAGCAGGAACGTATCACATTTTAATTAGCACCTGTTTTTACTTCTCCACCTTCTGGAGACTGTTGAGTGAATTTCTAACAATAAAGCCAGAAGGAAAAATAATGCCAACATGGTTGGACAAGCAGTTTCAGAATCAAGGTAGGATGGTTTTTTTGGGTTTTTTTGTTTTGTTTTTTGGACTTAATCTCTCTCATGTCAGCTCAATGAAATTTACTAAACCTACATGAATCACCTGTTATCTTATCCACCAGTGTTGGCTAGGTATTAGGGACACAAAAGAACAACAAAACATGCTCTCTACCCTAAAGGGCTTATTGTTTAAAAGGAAGACACAGTCTTATAAACAAGTGGGTAAAATGCAATGTGAGCTGCAGTGTGCTGGAAGCCAGTCCAGGGCGGCCAAAGTAGACCACGGTCAGTCTGTGTGAGTGGGGAGACAGGAGGGACACTCTCTAGACCCCCGATGCTGAGTTGTGAAAGATGAGAAGGGTTTCCAGGGTGCCGGTGGTGGAGGAAGCACCTCGCTCTTGAAGAACCGAGGGCCTCATGTCCATTCAGTGGATCCAGTATCATTGAGCATCTCACCATGCGAGGGAGGGGCTGGCCCCCGGGGACAGAGTGGTGCGTTGGAAAGTCAAAGTGCCTGTCGAGGGCTGAGGGTGGAGAATGCAGATGGGAACAGGCAGATGCTCACAGTGCAAGAAACTGGAGGCTCGCAGAGAACGGCACCAAATGCAGACTTGGGAAATCAGGACGAACTTCCCCAAAGACCCAGGTGGTTGCTCCAAAACTGCAGAGTCAGGCGTGGAGCAGGGGGGAGGGGGGAGGAAAGATCGCACACTATAAACTTGCTCTGGCTTTCCCCTTGCTTAGTTGTCACAAGAGGCACTATGTCACTGCCTCCAGTGGATGGGAAGGATGGGCCTGCAGAACAGAGCCTTGTGGC
The DNA here is from genome assembly GCA_008086735.1 of Cheirogaleus medius. Classification (NCBI taxonomy): domain Eukaryota; kingdom Metazoa; phylum Chordata; class Mammalia; order Primates; family Cheirogaleidae; genus Cheirogaleus; species Cheirogaleus medius. Next base: position 1,532,086 of record VBSM01003176.1, on the reverse strand, counting down.
CACCTGTACGGTGTTGACAGTGATGTCCCCTGCTCTGTCCTCCCCAGCGCCCTGTCTCCATGCTTGCAGCCTCTTTTCCCTTCCCACTTAGAGTGCCTTTGCCCCGACCGGATCCAAGATTTAAAGTTGACATTATGGTTCTTCAAATCAAGGCTTTTTGATGACAACAAAGGAGAGTTTTCTTAACTGATGATAGATCATATACTCTGAAATAAGAACTCCATGTCACTAGCTATATACAGTAGCATACAAGACGCTGTAAAGAATATCTAGTGCGATTTTTTCCTACGAACGGCTGATAACCCTACTGACTGTGCTGCGGGAATACTTGCTTCTGTCAGGGTGCCCCACGTGATTTTGGACTGGGGTGTATCGACATGTTCACTTTTTTTTTTTTTGAGCCCTAATTACTGCTCATAGAGTGTGTTTTAGTTTTTAGTTTGTTTTTTGTTTTTTTTCATGAACTCTGAACGGCTGCCTGATGCTCCCCGCACCCTGGCATGAGCCCGGTGTCCACAGTCTCGCTCCCAGCCCTGCTGCCTGCCGGGTCAGCAGTGTTAGGGAAATGCCAGCAAGAACAGACCTTTCGAAGCCCAATTGTCAGAAAGCACTTCTTCAGGCTTGAAATCTGAACGTTACACAGACTTCCCTGAAGTGTGGCCCCGTGACGTTGCCTGTGCCGCGTGGTTAAACATCCCACAGGCAGTAGCAGCTTAAGACTCCTGTGTTCAGTCACTTCCTTGGGTTCCACTTGCAGCAATCCACATCCCTGCCATCGCCATTATCACGGAGCACCGCCATAACGACACTTATAAAGATGTTAGGGAGCTGAGACAAGTCGTTCTGAACTAAATCTCAGCTCCATAGCTCCTCTGAAATTACCCATTCCCAGCGTCCTCATTGTTTCCCCACCCGAAAGCGAAGAGAGGAGATGAAAGCCGCTTGAGTACCGCACAAAATACATCATAAACTTGGGAATAATCAGCATTAACTGTATTCTGCAGAGAGAGATGCACTGTGACTAAGTTTTACTGAATTTTAATGGCATAATTTTTAGCCCAGAAAGCGTGCTCATGTGTGCCGGAGTGATTAATGACACAGTTTATGCAGCTCATTGGTCATACTTAAATTAGTTTAAATATTCATCTGTTGTTTTGTTATGATGAATCTCTGTTTCTTTTTATTTCTGTTTTCCCTTGAGTGCTTCCTCTTGTCTGGTGGAAGATGTTTTCCTGAATTGGGAAAGAAATGTCAATGACCCTCTAGGTGACGATGCACCCAGGCTGCCAAGGATTAGGGGAGATGAGGCAGTAAACACTTCACTTCACGCTGTGAAATGCACACAGAGCCGCACCGTCTTCTTGGGGAGATGTCTTGGTGGACTCAGTAGATGCCAGATCAATTTTCTGATCTGTGACAAATGAAGTCAGTGGATGAAGTCAGATGCTGTTTGATGCTCTAAGGACTTCCCTTAAAATCAATCTGTTATACCAACTTCCCGACAGTTTTTTCTTTCTTTCATGTACATTCATAATTTAAATTTTGAGTTGGAAATTCCAAGAACTCAGCTTCCTGGAATTGCATGAATTTTCCTCCCAAATAGGAAAGTCTCCAGACATTGAAATTGCATTTGTGGTGAAGAAAGGAAAGGCCACAAGAGTAACTTAATGAGACCTTTTATAACAGAACTCGAAGATCTTTCACATCCACGTAATGGGAGGCCCGCGCTAGACACCGTCCTGACTATCACAACTCCCCGATGTGGGAAACGGTGCCTTTTCGTGCTGTAGGCTTGAGGGTACAATTTACAAATAGTCGACCCCATACTTCTCTTACTTGTGAATCACGCATACAGATCGACCTTTAAAATGTAAGAAAGGTCTTTATAACAGCCTGAGAATTAATCCGTATAGAGCTGGCTAGAAATAGAATGGAAAATTCCAGAAGCCAAGGAGAGTTAGAGCTCAGCTTCCCAGATAAGTCAGTTAGTTTGGAAGTCGTGGCCTCCATACCAGCTGGGCATGTTCCTTCCCCGATTCTCTTCCCTATCTCCCAGCCCCAGGGAAAGAAAACAAGGTGTGGTGTGCACACGCCTCTGGCTATGAAAGTATCTGTGCATGATGCTGGAACCACAGGGTCTCCAAATTCTCCAGCTTTGGGGATTTCCCTCTCTGCTAATATCTAAATAAAGTACTACAGTCCTCCAAGACACTTTACCGTAGGAAATCCAACTTTGTTCCCTACATTATCGATGATTCCTGGGAGTGTTCAGGCAGGACATACATTCTCCAGGAGGTCAACTCTCCCTTCTGTTCCCAACTTTTTAACACTCACCATTGAACACGTTATTACTATGCCTCTAATGGTTGGCTTTTTTCTACTTTATTTGGCCCCAAACATGGGCACTATAACCCAACTAATATGATTCTGTTATAACATGGTATAAGTTTTTACTGAAGGTGAGAATCATTAAATTGCACATGGGATATTATTATTATTATCATTAAACTTTGTCCTCCATTAAGGTACAGGGAGTCCTTCACAGGCAGCCGTCTTTTTCCTTGGGCCACTCCATCAGCCATGCTCTTAGGACCCCATCCTCATCCCTCCTCCCTTCCTTGAGTTCTGAGGGCTCAACGTTGTGTCTTAGAAGCAGTCAGAGGGGAAATCAAAAGCTGTTACCTTAGTACCTTAGTACTCAAAGCAATCTGGAGTCCCACTTCACAGCCTGTCTTCTTCCCAGACCGGTTCATCTCTTTTACCTTTTCTACACTCAGATACTTGCCATTCTCTGCCATAACCTGCAGGTTATAACTGAACTGGGAGTGACCCTCCCCCAAAATCCATTCTATCTCATTTTAATGCTAATGAATGAAGGTTTGTAATTATCCATAATGAGAGAAAACAGCAGCATCCTTTTCATAAAGAGATGTTTGAAAGCAAATATTTTTGGAAATTACATTAAAAAGCCTATGTGGCTAGATGATGGGTTCTCATGTGCTTAGAGCCTTGCTAATATATTATTATGTGGTGATCTCCCTTTTGGTGTTGTTCCCTCTATATTGTTTGCCCCACCCCAGAACGTGTAGGGCCTTCTGATCTGGGAGGAAGAGGCAAGACAGGGGCAGAGCCTGGCCACGTCCCTCAGGACAAAGCAGGCGACTTCCAACCCTGCCTCCGAGAAATGGTGGCTCACCTTAAAAAATAAAAAAAAAAAGTACATATTTTTTTCAGACTGTATATTTCTCGGTATGGAAAAAACACTGGTAGCATTCTGTGTAGGGGGAATTGAGTGGGAAGCAGCTTGTGTAGTATAATTGAGCACTGAATTTGGAGTCCAGAACTGAGTAAGTAGGGTTCTCATCCTACCTCGGATGCCTTTGCACTTTGGGAGAGTTATTTACTTTCTCTGGGCTTCAGAATCCTCATTTTTAAAATTCAGAGTCTGGACTAGATACCCTCCCACCACTGCCACAGCTCAAAAACTACGTAAGACTAATAATGTTAAAGCTGCTACATTCCAGTCGGATTTAGAACCCTAATCACCTGGCTACAGGCCAGCAAGATTTTACATTTGAAAATAATGACTGTACAATCAGGACATGAGGTCTACCAAAACCTCGTGTAGTCAAACCAAATCGTTGTCTCACTGTTTGAAACCCACCACGACCCTTTCCCAGGGTCGCCCTTTGCCGCCAGCGTCAAAGCAGATCCTCTGCGCACAGGCAGGGCTCGCTGCTGCTTGGCCTTTTGCACATACTTTGACATAAATCATAGAGCAGTTCCTAACCCCATGGGGTCTGGACAAACAGATGTCACTCTAGCCCTGAGTTTCTCTCCAGGTTTTCACCTGAATGTGTGTGAGAAAAGCAAGAGATTTCAGATCTTAGCAAGACCCACTGTAAGAAGTGATTAAAACATTAGGTGCATGGTGCACAAAACAGCCTAAATCAGCACTTTTGTCTGAAAGATTCTCTTTCTCCAAAGGCCTCTCCAGGTCAATATCTACTTTTCTCCACATCGCAGCATACATGAAGGTTGTCATGGTAACTTGGTGACAAGTTTAGCCGATAGAATCTCTGTGGCACTTTTAGGCTTCCCCTGCTATCTGGATATTTTTCTTTATCTTCTTTCCCTCAAATCTAGTTTACCAAAATGTTTTGGCGGTCTGTTTACCAATCAAGAAAAGGTTTTGTTCTTATCTGTTTTAAGGTGGCCATCCAGTATAAATGATTGTGGACTGATGGAATGTTACAACTGGGAGAGTTTATAGAAGTCATTCAGTCCCTTATTTTCCTACTTGTCAAATGAAAACAATTGCCAGGGAACTTGTTAAAAACATAGATCTTAGTCTCTACTCCAAACTATCGAATCAGAATTTCATCAAGAGACAAGAGAATCTGTATTTTTAACAAACATCCCAATCATTCATAACACCATTCAAGTTTGAGAAACACTGATCTAATCCCATGATTTTCTTTTGTAGATCAGGATGTTCGTTTTGGTTATGTATGCCACACAGGAGGAAAAAATAAGAAAATATTACAGAGTTTTGTCAGGATAACGGCTTAAAAGAATTGACTAAAACATATCAATTATAAAGCAGAAATTGAAAATTATTCCTGAGGCTGAAACACTCAACTTGAGCCTCCCAGCTCCCAAATCTCTTGACTTTGCTGAACCTATAATGGCAGTAATTATTTTATGTTAATCACAGGAGTCAACCTCCATATTCTCCTAACCTCAGTAATATTCTATAGGCCCATGTTAAATCAGGAGATCTAGGGCCACAAACCAGTTTAACAATGTAGAATTCCTTCACACTCACGCTCATCATTCTCTTAACCTTGTAATATGAAATAATCTCTAAAGATGAATGCCCACTCAACTAAAGCTTGTTTTTATACCTTTAAAAATATAATATACTATTATATTTTATACCTTTAAAAATATAATGTGATTGTACTCTTTTCTTTTTTCATAGACAAGATCGGAGTCATAAGGTGACTTTCACTAAGATAGTATATCCCCTAAAAACAACTTTCACCGACTTGCAATCATTGGAAAGTCATAGAAAGGTGACTGAAGGGACTGATTTTTCTCGAGAACAAATTCATGCTCCCCAAGGGAGGTCAGGGTCTGTTTAGAAGAGGGAGGGCTTATAATCAAGGTTGCCACAGGTGGAGCTAGTGTTCCATGCACATTTCATGACGGATTTCAGGGCTGTGGAAGGCAGTTTAATCCAGGCTGTCTGAACCAATGCCTCAGACCAACCTTAGGACCCCCAGGACAGAGCAAGGGTGATGCAGGGCGAGGCTCATCTTTCACTTCATACCCCAAAATCAAGTGGGTCAGTCCTGTGCAGCCCAGAATCAGATACAACTATGTCAGCCTCCTAGGCACCGAGACAGAAAGCGTTTGGAAAGGATAACACCTCACCAGATCATTCCACAGTCTGGAGCCCTGAAACCGTGACAGCTCATGCAGTCTCCCTGTTCTTGGAAAACACACCTTCAGTTTTAGATTTGGAGAAAGAGGAATCATGATAGCATGACAATTGGAAGAAAAGTATGTATTTGCTTTCGTATTTCTCCAAATCTCAATCGTATTTTGGACAGTTTCCATTTTTCATTATTAAAATGTTATTATTTTCAGACAGCCCTTGAGAAAGATTGTGCTCTGCAAAGATTTGGATCTCCTTTGGGGCAATACGCTCAATTATTCTAGGAGATGTTAATTTGAGTGAGTTTTCATCATTCCATCTATTATGTTTGTAAATTTTCCTTTTTGATTATTCTAGTCAGGTAATGGTGAGCTCAGCAAAGTAAACACATGTGCAACTCCAAAGTTCTCTGCTTAATGTCAGTTATAAATTTCACCAAGGAGCTAGAAAAGCAGCTATAATAAGGAATATTCTAATTAGTCTTAGAGGCATTAAGCTGCAGAAAATATGGAAATTTTTTTTCTCTTGCAGAGTTTGCTAATTGCCCCCAACAATAGGTATGAATCTCTCTTGTTATACTTGCAGAAAATATATGGGTTTGACTACCATCTGGGACACTCTAGAGAAATAAAGGAAGTTGCATAAGATTTTTAATGTTGTGTACAGATAGAACAGTTATGTGGCTGCTGAAGTGAAAATACATAATAATATTCTCTCTGCATACACACTCTGAAAACACTTTGGGGTTAATGGAGATACTGTTCCCACTCTACAGTTGATGGTCTCCATAAATATCAGCACAGCATCTATACTATATTTTAATTACAATTTTAAACCTGCAATACTTTGACTTTACAGCAGTCTTAGGGAACTTATGACCATATTTTATTCCATCAAGCATAAATTTGTAGAATAATTTTTGAGCATCTAGTGCCGCGAAGACTATGCAACTGTTTGCTGACAAAAGTTGAGGAGTTGTTTTGGTGACCAAAATACGAAAATAAGACCAATTATCTGCAACTGATTCCCAAGGGGTATTTGTCCTACTGCCTTATGTTTGGCAGAATTGTGGTAGGGAGGAAGAGGAAGAAAGTCTAAGTGTTGGAAATTATTTTTACATCCTAGAATCAAGGCCTTCTTAACCCTCAGAGGACAGACACCTGGTGAACGGCCTGTAACTAATTCAACTGAGTGTGTCAGGGAAACAGCACCTTCCAGGTTCCAGTCTAGGGCTCAGTATTTGTCTGTGTTGCTTTCCAGCTGCTGTAGCCCAGGCCAATTAGCAAGTCCTGCTGGTCCCTCTGGAGTTTTTCTTTTATCCTCTTTTGACCTCTCTAATTTGAATTATTCTGTGTCATCAACAAAGATTTGACAGTTGGGCCTCAGTGAAATCAGAAACTAGAATTGCAATTAGAGTTTCTTAATCATTGTGCATATTGTACTGTTGCATGGGGAAAATATCGGAATCTAATTAGAAGAAAGGGGAATTGCCAATGTGCTTAATATGCCATGAGTTTTTCTTTTAAAATATAGAATTAAAGAAAAGTTTTGCTTGTCTTTAATAGTTGCAGTTATCTACCAATGGGGACTACTCAATATACATGATGTGGAAATTCAACGTCAAGAAATAATGAAGAAAATGTCATTAGCGAGAATCAGAGGATTAGGACTCCACATTTTTTTAAATGATATTTTTAGTTTTTCTGGCTCAGGGGCCATTCTTTTATTTGTAAAGTTATGAAAAACATGGTCACATTGGTAATAATTTTCATTATCCAACTCTTTTTTTCAGCACGTGGCAAAGCTTATTTTTGTAATTTAATGTTTTTACTTTGTATTTTCATTTATACAAAGTAAAAGCAAACAAAAAATAAACAATTAAATGGGTTTAGGGGTATAAGATGTGGTAGCTATACACAAAATCAAGGACATCCTAAATCCCACATCTGGGAGAGCAGTTTCATCTGAGTCGGGAGGAATCGGTGGGATCAGATGGGCGCACAGATGGACACATAGAGAGAAAAAGAAAAATTGCACCAGATGCTTGTTAGAAATGACAGGGAAGACTTGGTTCAAGACTATTGTAATGTGGATTGAGACGACGCAACAGGGGAGAGAGACTGAACTTGACTCCATTGGCGCAAGAGGTTGGAGAGTTCTAAGCCCTGAGTTGAGCCAGAGAGGAAGCACTGGAGGATGTGAAGGCAGGTGATCGGGCAGTTGTGAAGTCAGGCTTCTACGCCACCAGGCTGGGAGGCAGGGGCCCTGTCTTCCTCATGATTACATTTCCAAGGGATGGGTCCTAGGTCCTTGAGAAACACATTCCTGGGCTGCAGAAGATTCACATCTCAAAGAGCAAAGTCAAAGTTTGCAGTTGCAATTTTCTAATGTAAATGTGCTAAGAAAAGGGAAGTCTGGAAGACTCTAAATATAGTCAAGCTGTGGAGAACACAAGGCCCTTTGGGTCAACAGGAGGCTTCAGAGGTGATGCTCAGGTCCTGTTTTCTGAAATTAGATGGCTAAGTAGCCAGTCATTGTATCATTGTATCATGATACCTTACATATACCTTATAAATTTTCTTTAGTATTTAGTAGAAGCAGAAATAGTATTGAATATTACCTAATAGAAAGTAAATGAATAGTATGCAACAGAAACAGAAATGGTATGTAACAGTACTTATTGAAAGTATTGATATCATCCAGTAGAAGCAGAAACAATGATATGCTCTGCCCAGGGTCCGTGGTGTTGCCCCCTGGGATGGCCTTACTGGGTGACACATGCTGAGATCACTTTTCTGGCTGTACTCAGTCTCTCTAAAGTAAACGGCAGTATTTTTACCCTTGATTTACTGACGAGGAGATTCAAGTGGAGAGGACATTAACTGTTTCTTCCTAATACCACAATAAACTCTCATTCCCTAAGGCTGTGCCGCTCCCTAGAACTCAGCTACTTAGGGAAGATCATTCAACACTTCCAGGTCTCCAGGGTAACATTGAGGCTTTATTGTTGCAAGTCGACAAATCGCCTCCCATCTGTCTGCCCTGACTGTGTGACTACAGTGGCAATGCCCTGGATGTTTCCCCAGCAGTCTAAAAGAATTAATGTACCTCCCTAAGCATGGAACTTAATGCTAAGGAGGGGCTCAGTCAATGCAGAAAATCTGTCTAGTAACGAAGTTTGGGTTGTACAACACCTTGTGCTTCTCTGGCTATGGTCATAGCTCTGTCTGCAGAGACATTGACAGCCCACTTAAGTCTCACTAAAATGTCTCAGTGACATCCAAAGGGCCCTGGGAAACTAACATTTGGAGAAAATAATGGAGCCAATATGTGCAGGTGGTGTCTCAGACAAAGCTTCTGGGTCCTCCATGAAGTCTGACATCACAACGTCAGTGTATGTGCAACATTGTATGTGGTCGGTGAGTACCAGGGCAGGAGACAGGGGGCAGGAGCCAGCCAGAGGGAGCTCCTTGGCTGGAGCCCAGGAAGAGGTCCTAGAAGAAATCATGGCTCCTCTTACTCAGATCTCTCAAGGTCAGAGGAAATCAAAAACAGTCAGCTGAACAAAGATTATAGGAGAAGACACCCTTCTTGGGATAATATACCCAAGAGAAGCATGCAGGGTTTCAACATGACACCTCACTTGCAGAACATCTCCAAAAACAAAGAAGTGCTCTGCACTCTCTCTGTTCTTCTTGCCTGAGACATTGACAACAGCCAACTCACAGGAAGAGCAGCACTTGGACATAGCAGAAGAGAGAACCACTAAGGAGCATTCTCTCCATGATGTGGAGGCTGCTGGTCAGTGTGAGGGGTTTTCTATGTTGATAATCACTTTGAATTATACTGAGAAGTGGCCCCTCAACACAAAACTCATTCTTTCCTAACAAGATCCCATACTGCTGGTCCAAAAGTTTGACCCTTGATTCATTTCATGGCAGGCACAGGGTGGCCCAGTGATGCATGTCAGCAAAGTTCCACGCAGCAGGAGTGGAGGGGACTACTGAATCCCAATGCTTAGTGACCCTCCCATTTACCAAGCTCCCGTGGTCTCAGATAATACCCAATCACAGACCTAGCAATGGCTCATACACCTAAAATATTACACAGTACAGAACTACAAGTGAGGGGATCTTCCCGTCTGGATCTGCCTGCCTGCCTGCCTGCCTTCCTCTTCCCTCTCATTGCTTAAAGAATTTAAAAATATTTAATACATCTAAGTCTGCATACATTATTATAATCAGGTAAAATAAATAAGAAATTCTTCATAGTTTAGAAAGCAGATCTGTTTCCCATAGACTTTCCTCCTACTTCACCTTCACTCCCCAGAGACATTTTTACCACTGAGATTCTGAGCAAAACAACAGCATTTAGAAATGTCAATTTCTCAGACTGTTTTAACCTGTTAGATTTTTAAATAGATGTGTTGGTTTTAAAAATTAGAGTGAAAGCTTAATATATTTGATTTGTTTTAGTTATTAATTTCCCCATGATTGTGTCTGATTATATTTTTTGATTGTGTGTGTGTGTCTGAGTGAGTGTGTGTGTGTGTGTGTGTACATAGACACACAGAGAGACTGAGTTAAAGATAGTGGATTGCCCATATCTGTTTAAAACTTCTCCCTCCCAGCAAACTAGCAGCCAAACATATTACCTATTCTTATGCCTCTTCATATACTCCTGCCACACAGGAAATTAGAGAAGTCTTCCATGAAGAAACAGAGAGCAAAGCATGATCAAACACTATAGAAAGGCAGTCACCATGGTAGAGGAAGAAAAACAAAGAAATTTTTTAAAAAGAAAAGAAAAAACCCTGAAATAAAGATAAAACAGGAAACAGAAGAAAAATTCTCTTAAGTGAGAAATGCTAACATGCCTGCCCTTGATATCATTATTAGCAGAGGAGTAGATATAAGATGGTCTGGTGTAGATGACAGAGCTACATCTATTAATATCAGGTAAACCTAGAAATAAAGGAAATGAATGAATCTCAAGTGGTAGAATTTCTGATGTTTAGTACTCACAGTAGAGGTTAGAAAACATTAAAATTTAAAGTAAATTTGGACTTCTCCCGTCTAATGTCCTCATTAGCAGTGCTATAGTTTGAATGTGTCCCCCTAAGTTCATGTGTTGGAGACTTGACCCTTAATGTGGGGGTGTTGGGAGGTGAGGCCAATGGGAAGTGTTTATGGGGGCACTGCCCTCATGAGTGAATTAATGCTGTTATCTCAGAAGTGAGTTTGTGATCGGAAGAGTTTGCCCTCTGTCTTCACCCCTGTGCTCCCTTCTGGCATATTAGGACACAGCAAGAAGGCTCTTACCAGATGCTGGCGGCTTGATCTTGAACTTCCCATCCTCCAGAGCTGTCAGGAAATAAATTCTGTGCTTTATCAATTACCCAGTCTGTGGTATTCTGTTACAGCAGCACAAAACATACTAAGACAGAAAATTCGTACCGGAGAGTGTGGTATTGCTGTAGCAAATACCTGAGCATGTGGAAGTGGCTTTGGAACTGATAATGGGTAGAGGATGGGAGAATTTGGAGGAATAGGCTTGAAAAAGCTTGTATTGCCATGAACAAAACATTAAAGGTGATTCTGGTGCGGGCTCAGAAAAAGAGAAGAAATGTAGGGAAAGTAGGGAACTTCTTAGACATGACTGAAGTGGCCAGGATCAGAATGTTGGTAGAAATATGGACAGTAAAGTCCATTCTGATGAGGTCTCAGATGGAAATGAGGAATATCTTATTGGAAACTGGAGTAAAGGCCATTCTTGCTATAAATTGGCAAAGAACTTGGCTGAATTGTGTCCATACGCTGGGGAATTATAGAAGGCAGCATTTAAGCGTCATGAACTAGAGTATATGGTGGAAGAAGTTTATAAGCTGCATATCGAAGGAGCTGCATGATTACTTTTAACTGCACATAGCAAGATTTAAGAGGAAGTGAATGATTTAAAAATAGAATTTATAATTAAAAGAGGAGCAGAGCAGAAAGATTTGAAAAATTTTCAGCCTGGCCATGTAAAAAATGTAAAATCATGTAAGGGTAAGGCCAAGCAACCCAGCCCGTTGATAAAGGGATTAGTATGGGTAGAAAGAAGCCAGGTGCTGTTTATCAAGACAGTAGGAGAATGACCCTAAAGGAATTTTGGGGATATTTGAGGCTTACACTCCCATCACAGACCCAGAGCTCTGGGAGGGCAGACTTTTTTCTGGAGGGTGGAGTCCCAGGGCACCCTCCATGGGCTCACTGCCAGGGCCAGCTAGAGGGCCAGCTAGAGACTCTGCTCCCTGCCTTCTAGCACAGTGCTCCTCAGCCACCCCAGGTGTGGCTCATACTGGTAATCCAGAGAGTACAAAGAGTGAGCCTTGGTGGCATCTATGTGGTGCTAATTCTGCAGGTGCACAGAATCCATTAGCCGTGTGGCCACGGTGGCCTCCACCTAGATTTCAAAGGATGTGCAGGGCAGCCTCAGGGCCCAGGCCGAAAACTGCCGTGGAGGAAAAGCCATCACAGAGAGTTCTCACCAGGGCCGTGCCTGGTGGATCCACGGGGGTGGGTGTTCCGGGCTCCAGACTCGTACTCTGTGCTGTCATTCACAGCAGCCACCAAAGGTGGGGACAGGGCAAGAGCCAAGGATGTTTGGAACCCAACATTTGTATTGACCTTTGCAGCTTCAACAGCTCTCGTGCACATGTCACCAGTGGTCACATACGGGGACCCTTATCCTCTCTCGCTCTTCTGGGAGAATTTCAGGGATGCCAAAGCGATTGGACAGAAACTGAAAGATCACTTTCATTTCTGACCTGTTTCCTCACAAACCAATTCAAAACATCTCACTGTAGTGGCTGCCTCCTGAATGACTAAGCAGAGGCTTTATTAGGAAGGATTCTCTGTTCTTTCTACCAAAGCAGCTTTGTTCCTTGGGCATAAACAAAACTCTCCCTTCTCTCTCTAAATTGGCCAGAGAGCCAACCTTGTATAAATAAGGAATTCTTAGCTTTGGCTTCGGATGCCGGCTCTTTCTCTTGAGGTTGCACCTACTTAAAATTCACTTGTTGCTCTTTAAAATCACATCTAGCTTAAGGCAAACGTTTGAATTTCTAAAATGAAACCATGTGCCCAAAATAAGCTTAGGGGGAAAAAAATAAGTCAAATAAATGGGAAATTCTCCAAACTAAGCAAAAGCATTAAAATGATAAGGCTTTAACTTTCTGAACGAACCTGAAAATAATCTATGCTCAAGATAAGCTCACAACCACAGAGATTCTCTCTTTTATAAAGCCTTAAAGAAAAAGCAGAAAATTAACCCAGACGAAAACTTCATTATTTGTCATTTTCATTCCCAGGATCCACCCTCACATATTCAGGCTTAACTGCTCTGGAAAAGATGCCCAACTTCCTGGGTGCTTCTAATGTGCGTCTGGGATGGTGAGACCACATGAAGGATGTTCAGATAGGCGCTGGTCACATGTCGCTGCTTTCTACTTTTCCACCCCACACCCTGCATTTTCCCTGCAGTAGACACACGTGTGCACACTCACACACGCCCCGCATTTCATTCACTTGTACATTCATTCATTCAATCAAAGAGTTGAATCTTAGCTTTGTGCAAGGAACTATGACTGCAAACACAAAGAAGAAAATTTTTCCTAACCCCGAGAAGCTCCCAGTCTCAGTGTGGACAACATGAAGCATGGAAAGGGGAGCAACTTTTGGGGGCAAATGGAAAGCAAGCGAATTCTTTTTTAAAAAGTGATAACTTCCAGTTTGCTCACAGTCCTGATCTTTCTTTGCACTGCCATCAGGTACTGGATTGGCTCTTATAATGTGCATAAGATGGACATCAAAAAGGAAAGCATATCTGACACTTTCAGTCGTGCATCCTATACTTCTACTTTCCACCATAACTTCTGTTCATAGTTTGTAGAAGTATAACATAAGTAGAAATGATTCTTAAATAAACAAAGCTTCTACAAAGCATCGCATGACTCTGCAGCTCTGTCTTACTACCTATCTAAAACAGGATTGACACTACTGTGATTATCCTCGAGTTGGAAGGGACATTCATACTTATTTAGCCAACTACTGTGATTCCAGGAAAACCAACCCATCAGCAATTGCAGGCAAATGAATATAGGCCTTTCATAAAAGGCATAAATGTCTTGGAGAGAAGGTGAGCCTACAACTGCAATTTAAAAGAAACAGCTGATACAGTGTGGCAACAAGCCCCCAAACCCTTAATGGAAAAGCTTATCAGTATGTGCACAGAGATGTGGCCAGAGAGGAGAGACACTGCGCTTTGACAGGGCACCAAATCGAAGACATGAAAAGCTATGGGGGACCCCAAACATGGAGCCCATGTGGAATGGAGGCAGGCAAGAGGAACAGAGAACCAGGACATCAACCCTAGATTGATCTGGGACTCCCTTTTGCTGCCGCTACCTAACAAGGGACAACATAGAGGGCAAAACATTTTTCCTAAAAGGTAATATTCTCTCTGATCATTCCTATTTTCTTCTTTGCATCAGATTGTAGTTCCGCAAAGCCCATGCAAATGCGCAACTCAGTCTAGATTATGAGAGATCTCAGAATACAAACTGTTTAGAGGAGAAATATCATTAGTATAGTGTCAGATAATTCCTTACACATTATCTCAAATTTAAAATAATCACACCTTAGCAAGCATCTATTGAGCACTTTAAACCCGTTATTGTGGTAGGCACCAAAGTTACAAAGGTAGAATGAGACAGAACCCCTGTTCAATACATACAATTACAAATTATTTTTTAAAATCTGGACATAACTTGAGAGGCCCTCTGTGCAGACATGGAGTGAGCCACAGTCTGTCATTTTTCAGAAATGTATTCGCGTAGTAAACCTCTGTCAAGCCAAGTGCCGGGCGCTGTGCGTAGGCTGGAAACACTGAAAGGTCAGCTCAAGTCACAAAAGGCCATGATGCAGCATAGCTTCTGCCTATTATTTTGCCTGATTTCTTCTCTTTTTTTTCACTTGTGGTTAAAAGAAAAACACAACACAAAATTTACTGTCGTCTTAACCATTTTTAAGTGTACAGTTCACAGTGTTAAGTACAGTCGTATTGTTGTATTGTTGTGCAACCGACCTCTACAACTTTTCAATCTTACAAAACTGAAACTCTAGACCCATTAAACAACAGCCCATATGTGAGGTGTCCACGGTAGCCCTGTGCACAGAAACAGAAAGCAGGCGGGCGCCGGGGCTGGGGACGGGGACATATGGAGTCGCTGCCTGATCTCTTGCTCAATCTCAGTCCTCCCTTGGCTTCTGGTTCCAAGCGTGTTGACATCGTGGCCCCTTTCCACCTCCCTGAAGGACAGACCCAGCTCCAGTTCTGCAGGTGCTGTCTCCTACCTGACTCTAAACGTGCCAGCTCCTACCTGCACCCAGGTTCTGCTAGCTTGGATCTTCATTCATTTCTCCTTTTTCTTCTCTGTTTTATGCCCACATGTAACTTTCTCTGCCAAACTTACTTGATTTCTGCTTTGTGCAGGCCCCAGACCACACCACCTGCTGGGTCATCAGTACTCACACCTGGCCCAGCCGACCACAAACTACATACCCACTTTTCTCCCCAAATTAAAAGCCATAGTCACTATGTTTTGAAAAATGCTTAAAACCCCACCTATACGTTCCAGGAAACATGGAGCAATGAATAAATTTAAACCAAGAACAATCTCAGAAATGTTGTGGTTCCCTGTGCAATATGTGAGGATGTCTTGGTCTCCATCACGTTGCTGTTCATACAGAAGACAAATGTTCTATGGACTATTATTGAGAATTACATGCACATTTAAATACTCCCTAGACAATTCTAAATATCAGCTTCGATGCAAGACTTTACCTACAGAAGCATTCATAGTTTGATGCTACACCTCTGACGTTTTGACCTGATACATATTCCATCAGTCTGATAAGCTGCCACCTCCCTGTGAGTCACAGTGTCACTAACTCAGAATTAAACATGTTGCTAAACTACTTTACAGCCCTTGCAAAGCACAATAAAGCTGTTTGACAATTACCCCCAGGAAGGCAAATAATCAGCACACCTCTGATTCCTTTATTATTAACCGTTACAAAATCATGTGCTTGATAAACATATGTAACAAAGACACTGATTTTTACAAGACTCCCCAGGAAGCAAATACACGTAATCGATAGAAGAAACCCACGTTGGTGGGGAGGAGGTCCTCCGTTTTCCTTTATGTCTTCACTTTGCTCGGAGCTGCTCCTTGCCTGGCGTGGGCTTTCATCTGTCAAGTTAAAGCTTTGATCACTGAGTTATGGAAAAATCATTGCCCATTGCCTTAACTACAGTAATAACGGATGTCTTACAAAGGATAAGAATCATTTTTTTCCTGCTCTGTACTTAAAAGACTGGTTTTAACCTGAGCAGTTCTATTTCTCTACGTATTTTTGCCTTTCTTCCTGTTTAAGTGCTGGTTAGGCAGATAAGTAGGCACCCGGCCTGCACCAATGTGTGCTTGGGGAAGTCTTTAGTGTTTTTGTTTTGCTTTTCGTTTCTGCATGCCTTTGAGACTACTGCACTAATTACACTTTCCTTACTTAAAATATCTTATGTAACTTTTCATTACCAGTATACTTTTGACTAGGCCAAATACTTATTTTGGAGTCCCAAGGATGATTTTCTAAATATTTTCATGACACCTTTTTATATCTGTACCCAATTGTCCTATATCTGCAGCTTCCCCTCATTGCACAAAGGGGTATATTTGATTGTCCAATAGTACATTTGGCTTTGTAATTCATAAGGTATTTTTCATGTCCAATGTGGTTAAAGATATGTTTTAGGTAAGCTTGCAACAAAGACATGAAAATGACCCAGGGTAAACTTATTGTAGTAAAAAATAAACCAAAGCTTTGGAGATTGCACAGTAAAAATCAGAAGAGCACAGGCTTTAGTGGATTTAAGTTCAAATCTAACTTGGCCAACTAATACCTTACCAGTTACATTACCTGATGTTGTATTTTTTTCTAATTTGATCTTGAGGTCTCTCTCTGGGGAGTTGCTATGAATTCTAGCCCTGCCCTGATGGGGCTCCATGAGATTTGGTCACAGGTGTTTACAGCATGCCTTCCGCAGGATACGTCTTTGTCCTGGCAGACTGCCTGATGCCTGGGTATCTGACCCATCACCAGGTGTCCCTCTCACAGGAAACTTGTTTATACTGGCAGATGCCCTTGTGGCTTGCTATTGTCTAAATGTTTGTGTCCCCTCTGAAATCCATGAATTGAAAACCAGTCACTAACATGGTGGCATTAAGAAGTGGAACCTTTGAAAGATGATTGGTCAGGAGGGCAGAGCATCGTGAATGGGATTACTGCCCTTATAAAAGAGGCCCAAGGGAGCTTGTTCACTTCTTCTGCCATGTGAAGACACAACTATAAGGTGCCATCTGTGAAGCAGAGCGTGAGCCCTCAACAGACACCAGATCTGCTGGGGCCATGATCTTGGACTTCCCAGCCTCCAGAACTGTGCGCAGTGAATGTCTGTTGTGAGCAGTCTAAGGTGTTTTGTTATGGCAGCCCAAACAGACTGAGACATGGTTCTTGTCTGCTCAGTGTCCAGTTTGTTCTTACCAAGATAGCCACTCTCTAGGAGATCCCTGACTGGGAGGAGAGTGAGGTCCAGGTGTGTCAGTCAGGTGAGACACAGAGGAGGCAGCCCCACAGAACCCATGAAATAGCAGGAGCAGCGTATCACTCACAGATCCCAGAGAGGGGAGAGCAGCGTGCCTGGCGGGGCCCACAGGAATGGGGGAGTTAGCTGGGACACACATGCTGAACTGGTAGGGGGTACGCAAATGAGAGAGCAAGGGACCTGTGGGCTGAAGCCTTTATTGGGTTCTTGGGTATTACCTATGCAGGTTTCCTGCAGTGAGTTCTAACTTGTAGGTTTACAGCAAGCAGGCACCTGTTCTGTGGAGTCACGCTATGACACAGAGGTGATCGCTGCAGTCTATCTGTGCAGTCCATGTGGGGGTGAGGAGGGGTCTGGGAGGTGAGTCCAGTAGCCTGTCTCTAGCTGTCTCATAGGGAGGTGGTCCCTGGGAGCTGTTTATATAAGGTAGATATCTGGACTGACCACCTTGAAGAACTAGGAAGAGGCAGAAACTGTGCCAAGGGTCACTAGCCCCGCCTCTAGTATGAGGAAAGTCCAACTTACACTCAAAATAGATGCCAATGCAACAAAAAATTATAAAAATTCGCTACTCCTTAGCCAAGGAAACTTAGATTTAGTATTCTAAGTTATAAAAATTGGAGCTAAATAGTAGCTGTCTAAGTCAATTAGGGCTGCTATAGGAAAAAGCCAAAGACTAGATGGCTTACAAACAAGAGAAATTTATTTCTCACAGTTCTAGCAACCGGAAGTCTGAGATCACGGTGCGTGCATGGTCAGGTTCTGGTGGGGGCCCCTCTTCTGGGTTGCTGACTGCCGGCTCTTCACTGTAGCCTCACAGGTGGAAAGAGAGTGAGGGGGTTCTCTAGGTTCCCTTTTATAAGGGCACTAATCCCATTCATGGGTACTCTACCCTCATGACATTGTTGCCTGCCAAAGGCCTCAACTCCTAACACCATTACATTGGGAGTTAGGGTTTCATGTGTGACCTTATGAGTAACAAACCCTAAGTCCATAACAGTAGCCAAAATTTGAGTGTCTACTATGGCACTATGCTAGGTGCTTTGTAGATATTAACTACTTTGCTTCTCACAACACTCCTACAAGGTAGGTGTAATTCTTATGGACGTTTTACAGAAAGAGGAAATGAAGCCACAGAGTCATTAAGCAATGGTTTTGAAGACATGCAGTAAGTGGTAGGACCAGGGTTTTGAGCCCAGGCAGTTTGTCCCCAGAGTCTCTCGTTTAACCATCTGGCAAAATTCCCTAAGAAACCTACCTTGCAATTAAATGAGGTAGCACATGACAGTCCATCTCACGTGCCTGGCAAATTGTAGGTATTCATAAGAGTTAATTTTCTACTTAAAAAAGATAATAGCAGTGATTACTCTATAAGAATAATGTTCTTTATATCATTCAATATATATTCAAAAGATATTAACAAAGGTGCAGAAATATGATCAAAAACAGTAAAAAGATGAGCCTGGTTGAACCACAAGATTCATATTGTGGAAAAGGGGAAACAGTTGCAGAAGGATTTGTATTTTATTTTTAGATAGGAATCTTCTAGATTTCTATCCATTGAAAATATTCATTTGCATGATATATTTCCTT
Organism: Cheirogaleus medius; assembly: GCA_008086735.1. Classification (NCBI taxonomy): domain Eukaryota; kingdom Metazoa; phylum Chordata; class Mammalia; order Primates; family Cheirogaleidae; genus Cheirogaleus; species Cheirogaleus medius. Next base: position 1,513,347 of record VBSM01003176.1, on the reverse strand, counting down.
GGCCATTACTTTTGGTTCTCAGTGTTCCAGCTGTACTGCATCTCTTTCTCTCCTTCTCAAGAAATGGGAATGTAAACTGGTACAGCCACTACAGAAACCACTGTAGGGGTTCCTAAGAAATTAAAAGTAGAATTATCATACGATACAGCAATCCTTCTTCTGGTATAGAGTTATCCTTTGCTTTATAAGGGGGATATGTTCTGAGAAATGTGTCACTAGGCAATTTTGTCATTGTGTGAACACCATAGAGTGTGCTTATCCAAACCTAGATGGTATAGCCTCTGACACACCTAGGCTCTACGGTAGGTTTTGCTATTGCTGGTTTTGAGGATGCACAGTATCTTGCTCCTAGGCTACAAAGCTGTATAGCATGTTACTGTACTGAATGCTGTAGGAATTTGTAACACAGTGGTGAGTATTTCGGTGTCTAAATGTCTAAACATAGAAAAAGTGATGTATTGTACTGTTACGATGGCTACAACATCACTAGGCAATAACAATTTTTTAGCTCCATAATAATCTTATGGGACCACTATTGTATATGTAGTCCATCACTGACCACAACATCACTATGTGGCGTATGACTCTATACCCAAAGGAAATGAAATCAGTATACTAAAGAGACACATGATGCACTCCCATGTTCATTGCAGCACTATTCATAATAGCCAAGATATGGAAACAACCTAAGTGCCCATGGACAGATGAAAGGAGGAAGAAATTGTGGCATGTGTATGTATACATAAGTGCACACACACAATGGAATACTACACAGCCTTAAGAAAGAAGGGAATCCTTGCTATTTGTGACAACATGGACAAACCTGGAGGACGTTATGCTAAGTGAACTAAGCCAGACACAGAAAGAAAAATACTCACTTACATGTGGAATCTAAGAAAGCTGAACTCACAGAAGCAAGGCGTAGAATGATGGTTACTAGAGGAAGGGTTGGGGAGGGGAAATGGGGAGATGTTGGTCAAAGGATACAAAATTTCAGTTATGTAGAATGTGTAAATGTACAGCATAGGGACTATTGTTAAAAATACTATATAGTATACTTGAAATTTCCTAAGGGAGTAGATCTTGGGTGTCGTCACTACACACAGAAAATATGGTAACTGTGTGAAGACATGGATATATTAGTTTGATGGTAATAATCAGTTCACTATGTATATGTGTATGAAAACATCATGCTGTACACCTTAAACATACACAACTTCAATTAAAATTTTTTTAAAAAGTAAAAAGTATGTTGGATGGGCAAGTAAATAAGAGGAACGGTACTATTATAGGGGCCACTACTCTAATTTATTAAAGCTGATAAACTGAAGACCTTAGTGCTTAATACTTATTAGTGATCAATTACTTGTGAGTCACATCACCACCAGCCATGCCATCGTGTCACCTCACCAGCCCCCTGCAGCTGGGAGCACCAGGAAGAGAAGGCCGGTGAGGCAACCCCTCCCCCTACGTGCTGGGCAGGAGGGTTAAGCAAGGCCTGGACCAAGGGGGCAACAGTGACTCAGAAAGAAAAGGAAATGATCCAAGAAACATGTTAAAGAATAAATAAATTTCAATAAATATTTATTGAGTGCTTAGCTTGCTTAAGAAACCATAATAACCACTACAGGGACTGCAAGGAACAGGAAATAAAACAATGACACAATCACACACACAGCAGTGATGCCAGGCTGGTCATATCAAATGATGCAACAGGTAGACCGTTCACGTGTTGCAGGGAGTCAGAAGGAAGACAGATACTGCTCACAAAGTGGTAAAATATGTTTGCTGCTTCTGCCCTCGTAAAATCACCAACTGGGAGAAGAATGATTTTGATGTAATGTGGAACTAGTTTATGTGCAAAAACATGTAAGTAATTATATAATAAATTATGATCAAAATTAGATATTGGATTAGTGGGCAAGACCTTTTTCTCCTTTAATTCTCTCCTTCAAAATCATTACCCAAACATAGTACCTGGTTCATAATTAACCATATGGAGGGCAAAATCTGCTTTACTACTGAGCAATTATAGTACTATACATTACATATATGTGTATGTATATAATGTTTATATATGTAGTTTCTGTATATATGTAAAGTATAGTTTATATATATACATAAACTATATATCTTACAGCTAATGACATGTAGATTGGCAATTTATAGGTTACAAAATCTTTAGTTATAACATTCACCTTGGTATAGTTTCGTATACTATTCTAATTTTTCTTTCAGCTCTGTTTCACCTTTAACCCTGGTTGAAGTAACATAGTTACTTCTTAACATTGTTCCGTGTGCTTTCCTAGTTGGACTTTTGACTGTCCCTAAGCTAGTGTAGGTGGCTCTATCATTGCTGAGAATTCAAGTTTTTAAAACTCTGATAATTTGGTCTCTAAAAACCATCCTGCCCAAGAACATATTTCAGCAATAAAACTTCTTTGGACTCTTATTTTAAATGTCTTTCCTTCTCTTTTCTTCTTTTCTACATAATTTCTTTTTTATTTCTAAGGATCTTGGTGGACAACTTTATGCTGGACAATTATCAAGACCAAAATACTTTTTTTTTATGATTTTTATTTCCAAATGCAGATTTATAATTATGAAGCATTGCATTTATGCTGTTTCTTAGCCAACATGAGTACACTTCAAGGGGAAGTTACATATTTTATCACATGCTTTAACATTAATAGACTTTAATTAGTATTTATAAATTTGAAAATGCAGAAAATGTTTATTCTAATAATATAATTATTATTATCTGGAATAGTTCTACAAGCTGTATTAATGTAGGCCAACTTCTTCTGTTTCAAATTGAATATCCAAACATAGAAGAATATTGTTCAGTTTTACATTTGTGAAACTGCATAGGCTGTTCTAAAAGACTATGTAGCATTTTTCATCTTGGGGATACAAAAGACTTTACAAAATGATTGTACTAATCTTCCAACATAAGTAGTGTAGTACCGATTCTTTGCCTAGAATAGCTGTTAACCTTGGTACTTGTGAATTGAGAATAAACCTAAATGATGCTTCTCCTTGGAGTATACCCTCCCCACTGCTACGTCCCATGAAACCAGGCTGTTTCTGTCAGAATAGTCTTTTCTTTTGATTCTTCAGTGCATGCTACATGATAACTATTTGCCATGACTTATAGTCAATTCTCATTATTCACAGCAGTTATGTTTTATAAAGTCATTGCAAGCACTGAACTCCTAGGGGAAATACAGGGTTTGGTTCCTGTGAGTCTCTGGTCACAATATATTCATCAACCTATCAATACATATAACCCACAACCTTGTTTTATATGTGTTTCTGTTTTAAGGTACCTTACTTAATATATATTTTTGATTCATTAACATTGAACTTATGGCCAACAGTACAATAACTCATGCCTAAACAAAGCTTATCGAATGCACATATTTTCTCTATAAGGTACGTCACAGCCTTTTTTTTTTTTTTTTTTTTTTTTTTTTTTTTTTTTTTTTTTTTTTGAGACAGAGTCTCACTCTGTTGCCCAGGCTAGAGTGCCCCGTGGCGTCAGCCTAACTCGCAGCAACCTCAAACTCCTGGGCTCAAGCAATCCTCCTGCCTCAGCCTCCCAAGTAGCTGGGACTACAGGCATGCGCCACCATGCCCAGCTAATTTTTCTATATATTTTTTAGTTGTCTGGCTAATTCCTTTCTATTTTTAGTAGAGATAGGGTCTCGCTCTTGCTCAGGCTGCTTTCAAACTCCTGACCTAGAGCGATCCTCCCGCCTCGGCCTCCTAGAGTGCTAGGATTACAAGCGTGAGCCACCATGCCTGGCCTCATCACAGCCTTCTTGCATTTGAGAACTCTGGTCAGCTCTCAGCACTATGTTTAGGGGCCATTTTAAATGGTGATATCCCAATAAAAACACGGAAGTATGGGGGGGAAAGTATCAATAAATAGACTGTGAAAAACACACTTGTTTACTGCATGAGCTGAAACAAGAAGGCAGAGCATCACCCTGTTCTACCTTAGCAGGGAAAATGGATGTTGGATGACCCCAACTTTTTAACATTCTGCATGTTCATATGTCATCCTATGACCATAAAAGCACTGCAAGTAAAGATTTGGGATTACAAATAAATTTTAGCAAGTAGGTGAGTTCACAAACATGGAATCCACAAATAATGAGGATTGACTGTTTTATCCTTTTAGGCAAAAATAAAAAGCCACATCTCAACGTGGGATCAGTGGTAGATGGCAACGGGCATTTATTGAGCACCTGCCATGAGCAGGGTGCCGGACTTTTAGAAGCACATTGGCCAGGGACGTGGTCAACTCGAGAACTATATCCCTGTCACACAGCTGCATTGAGCTGTATCATTCAGCTTCTAGGAACTTGTGTTTCACGAGAATTATGTCTTTAATAAATGTCCAATTTAAAAATTAAAACTCTTCTATCTCCATCACAACCCCTCTCCCCTATCCTCCTTCCCTTTAATGAACCCTCTATGGGAAGGAGATGTGTAAGTCTTTGACATTTCTTCATGGAATTCAGCCCAATAGCAGGGAGGTTGGGTGATCTGGTTGTCTTAGTAATATCGCATAATTTTAAACACTGACAGATCATTAGCTATGGCTATGCCTATTCAAAGTCAAAAATCCTGCCAATTTTGTAAAAACTTGAACTTGTTATCTGGATTTTTGTTTGTAGTATGATAAACAAATATTTTTACTACACTTCCTCTGCTTTGGCTAAAGATAGATGACAGAAGAGGGGGCTGATTAAGTGACCAATAAATACAGGGGAAAATCTGGGACAGTTTTTGCTTTTATTATTACTTTTTTATAACCATTATGCTTGCGAATTATGTATAATGTTGCTATAAAGAATATTTTGAATAAGAGCTCAGGTCTTGCTTCCAAAGGACACGTTGTTTTGTTTTTATCACTCCAAATGTTGTGATTATGTTAGGATTATAGAATGAAAGATAATAAGTTTGTGGGCTATCGGAAATAATAAGAACAACTATGAATTTTCTTTTAAAATAGTGAAGGCTAAAATATTTAGGCATCAAGCTAAATATTTAGCTCATTTGGCTGTTTTCTGGTGTATCATCGTGACAGGATAGGATGGTAGAGGAGGCTGAGCTGGGAGCCAGGAAGGCTGGGCGTTGAGTATTTAATTTCACTTTGTATTAGCTTTGGGATTGTGGACAGTTTCTCTGAGACAGAGCTTCCTCGTCTGTAAAATGAGAGTGAGTCCAATATGTATGTGTCTCATAATCTGATGTAACCACAAAATGGGACCGAACTATACCGTCCTTAAAGAATCCATCCATATGATTTTTCTCAGTGTCCTTTTCTCACAAAGCCACATAATAAAGAGCTTAGAATTTTATTCTTAAAAGGAAACAGGATTGCCAGGCGTTCTGGGTTGCTGGTAAAGAATGCGCACGTAAGCTTTAGCAAACGGTCGTAAATATTTGTAAAATTATCCTATGTGACCTACCTACAACTTTGACAGAGTGGAGAAGCCAACCCTTTCCTTTAAGAGATGGACATGTCTCCACTCCAGGATCTGTCCACATGGTCAATTAGATCCATAGTTCCATGCTGTTCTTACCCTGTGAAAAGTTTCTAAACAAGCCTGACAAATTACAAACCATGGGCAGAAACAATGTCAGTAAAACTCTCAAGTCATGCCTGGTTTTGAGCATGTAGAGTCCAGGTGAGCCTGCCAAAGTTAGGAGCAAAACATGCTCCCCAGCACATAAATGAATAGGCATGTTTTATAGCCTTACTGGATTTAAGACAACTGGATATTCTAAGCTATCTGCAAAAGACAATTATTTGGAATTTTAATATTTATTTAAAGGTTCTTCCTGATGGTAATTGATCATTATCTCTTGAAGCCGCATTGGGAGGGAACCAGTAAAAATCATCTCTAATAACTTACAGGAACCTAATTCTTCCGTGGTATCTGGCAGGAGGCTGTACAGCTATGTCATCAGAAAGGAGTGGCTGATCGTGCCGCAGAGGGAGCCAAAGGTCTTCCATTAGCGTCCTGTTCTGCCACTTACCAAATTTGCGACCTCCAGCAAGCTATTTTATGATTCCACCCCTCAGCTTCCTCATCTGTGAAATAGGATAATAGCATTTCTCTTCCAGGAGATTAGGAACCTAATACAGAGCCCAGTAAGACGTAAATAAATATTAGCTACATCTATCGTCATGTGTACAAAGACAGAGGACAATAGTCATCCTGTTTTACACCACTCAGAACTGTTTTTCCTGACACACATGAACTTATTTTTGTTCAGCTGAAGACTCTGGGGAGAACGTGTGCAGATCCAGAGCTTTCTCTCTGTGCAGCTCTCTCCTGTCTGGTGTTCTGTACTGAAGACCCCCAACTCCCAACTCTGTCCCCTCAGGTAAGGGAGCCGCCCCTCCCTGCACTGAGGCCCGGAAAATCTTACCAGGCAATAAGCTGGGGGCAACTGCTGGGCTCACATTGTTTGTAACCACCTCTCAGACGTGACTGTCCTGTGCTACCTGATGTCCGATGCCTGAAAACCGCTGTTTCATAGAGTTTTTCCAGTTTTTTAGCTGTTTCAAACAGGAATACATCAGATCCCTGTTACTCCATCTTGGTTGGAAGCAGAAGTTTCTAATCTTGTGATTTTTAAATGCTGTTAGTTATTAACAGTTAAAATGTAAAGTTTCATAAGGACTTCACAAATATTTCTTAAGGCTTTCCTGGATGTCAGTGTAGAACCCAGCCTTGAGTGTTAACTTTCAGCTAATACTCTCAGAGGACACAGAGAAGAGAAGGGTGAATTTTCTGTGGTCTACGAAATCCTAATAGGTAAATTCTAGAGAAGATGAGAAAAAGAGGGACATAAGAAATCAAAAAGGGAGGGAGAAGAGTGTGAAGGGGAGTCATTGACTGATCATGAAGTCAACTTCTCTCTAAAACTAAGCCTCAAACAGAAAATTCAGTGAAAAATGTGTGCCTAATAAAACCCTTGCTCTAAAAATTAGATCCTAAGTATTCTGAGCATTTTGCATATACAGACTTATTTACTTCTCTGACAACTCCATAAGTAAATCATTATCTTCCCTATTTTACAGATAAAGAAATGGGCTAAGCAAATTGCCCAGGATGCCACAGCATGGTATGGCTGAAATTTCAATCCAGGCTCCATAACTAATGTCTTAGACTACTAAGAATATTAGTCTTACCAAGTTTAGTTCTCTGATTTAAAGTCCATAACATATTAAAAAGTTAATTGTAGATGCTAAGATGAAGACACTAGATGTAAATACAATAAATACAAGGAAAAATAAAAAGTGACAATTTGTTAAAAAGGGCAAGGACATGAAATCCTCAGAAATAGACATTGCACTGAGATGCTTATCACTAGTACATTAAGGAATGAAAGTTCAAATAATGAGCTTATCATTAGAAAACTTGAACCTATGTTAAGAAATTTTTGTTAAGGATTTGATTATATTTTAAAATTTCCATTTTTAAGAAACATACAGTTTTGCATTTGAATAACTCTCTGACACTGAAAGAATTTTTACCCTGTGATACACTATACAAGTATTACCTGGTAGAGGTAAATTTTTTTTATGGAAAACTTCTCATTTCTGAGCAATGCAAGATAAATAAATTAGGAATTATTTGAATTAGAAAATATTATTAACAATCCCTTTATGCCCCAAATGTACTACTAAAGGCAGCACATTTTAAAATTCCATTGAATCACTTCATTTTTTCCCAAAATTTTCCTCACGTTGACTAAAGTAGAATTTAGCCTCTTCTACTTCAAAAATAAAGTGTTTTCTGACAATGTTCATTGCCAAGTTTCTCGTCAATCAAATGTAGAACATCTTTTTTGATGGCTTTTCACTCTTTCCCCAAACATATCCCCATTTTATGAGACCAAGTGTAAATATCTTCCCATCATGTGCCATGGGAAGAATCTCACTTCTGTTTAGAATGTGTGAGAGACACAGAAGGAGGAAAAAGTGATGTCTTGAGGGAGGTGAGGAACATCTGTTAATACTTTTAGAGTAGAGGAATCTCTATGCGGTTGGCTTCCCAGGCAGCATTGCCATTCAGTATCATTGGCAACTCTCCTAAAAGGGAAAGAGTTATGTTAACATCATTTCTGAAGGTATGAATTGCGGATTTTGATTCTTTTCCTATAAATACTCACCTTGTGAAAACTCCTCTGCAATCTCCACTGTCAATAAGTTTTATAAATGCTATATACAAGTCTTTAATTCACCACTGCCTGCTTGAGGCTTATTTATTTGTTGAAAAAGAGAAGCTGGAGAAGCCATTTGAAAATTCATGAGTATAGTTCGCTCTTCAAGGTTGTGGTGTGCTCTTGGAGTAGCTATAAAATCTGCCCGCGAGACTGTACCATGGACCCTGCTCTTCCTAACAAACGGCTTTTCTTACTCGTTATCTGAATAGAGTAGTAGCTAATCGAGTAAGCAATTATCTCTCTTTTCTGATGGCAATAATGTGTTGCATCTCCCCTGCCCCCCCCCACACACATTTATTGTCACAGCTGCTTTGTAATTGTTTTTCAGGATTTCCTCGTATCCCCTCCCACCCTCACCCCTGAGTGCAGAAAATAATAAACACTTTAAATCTCCAAGGAATGGAACCCTTCCATGAGTTAGGCTAAAGTCTGTCATATCGCCTTCCTGTATTGACGATAGCTCCTCTGATATGTCTCTAGAGCAGGGTTTGGCAACCTTTTTCTGTAAAAGGCCAGACTGTAAGTATTTCAGGCTTTTAGAGCCATTTGGTGTCTGTCATAACTACTCAGCTCTGTCACTGTATTGTGAAAGCGGACACAGGACACTGTATGTAAAAGGCCGGGCACGGCTGTGTTCCGGTAACACCTTTTTTATAGGCACAAAAATTTGAGTTTCATGTAAATGTTATGTGTCATGAAACAGTATTATTTTTTAAAATCTCTTCTGCACTTAAAAAGGCAAAAAGCAACTCTTAGCCTGTGGGCCATACACAAACAGGCAGCAGGCTGCCCTTGGCCATGGGCCACGGTTTGCCAACCCAATACCTAGAGGATTAGCAGGATGTCTAACACAGGGATTCTCACTTTATTGTTGCTGTATCTCACTAACACTTCAGGCCAGATAATTCTTTGTTGTGGGGGACTGTCTTTTACATTTCAGGATGTTTCACATCATCACTGGCCTCTACGCGCTGGATGCCATTAATACTTCCCTTCCCCCAGTTGTGGCAACTAGAATGTCTCCAGACATTGATAAATGTCCCTTGGGGACAAAATTGCCCCCACTTGAGAACCACTGATCTAATGCACTGAAAGTTTGCCGTACACCACATGAACTACGAGCCAATGGGCTGTGTGACACTGGGGAGCTTCACGCCTCACCTGAGAGATGTCCACGGGATGGGCCTGTTCCTAATATGGAAAAGACAACATAGTAGTCCCGCCCTCATCCATAGTTTTGTTTCCTGCAGTTTCAGTGACCAGAGGTCAACCAGAGTCAGTATTTCTCCTCCCCACCCCCTGCCACCTGTGTTTCTTTCTATTAATATATTCCCTTCCCTTTTTTTTTCTTTCCACCTCCTCACACTCAAACCATACGATATGGCTCTGGACTATGAGGATAAAGCTGATATTTGATGAAAACATTTCATCTACTTGGCCAGAATACCTGAATGGTGAGGTGGGAGCCACGGGATACATAGTTGATATTAAGAACCTAAATTTCTATAGAATTAATGTATAGAAATCTTCATCCCATAAATTTCCCTTCTGTCCAAGCTTCCTTATAATGTGCAAATTGTGAGAAGTCTACTGTTAGTTTTTAGATGGTTATTTAGGTCAGAGACACATAGAAGGTGATGTTCTGCCATGATGGCACAAAAGCAGAGAGACATTCTTATTTTTCTCTACCCTTCCTCATCCCCAGCTTTAAAATATTGACATAAACATACTGTTCCCCCTCACTTTAGAATATGATTTTACTATTTTTTATAATTCACCAAAGGAAGTTTTTCTGGGATTTACAAAATGCTCTTCTATAGAATGCCAGATTATATGTTCTAAAGAGTATTTTTCCTTCTGATTCTTTCATACCAAAACTATGAATATTTTTGCCTTAACTTTATGCAAAGTCCTCTGGATATTTAATTACTTGATGTCTCAATATAAGAAAAAATTAATAATGCTTCTTTTGCCTAAAATATATGGTTTCTGGTGAGTAAAAGACAACTTGCTCTGCTGAAGTAAAGTTACTTTACTCAGGTCTCTCAAAGTGAGAAAGTCCTGTAGATACATCTGAACAGTTCACTTTTAGGTACAGGTGATAGGGAGGGGAGGGGGGTTAAATTCACACCTAATGTTCTTTATATCATTCAATATATATTCAAAAGATATTAACAAAGGTGCAGAAATATGATCAAAAACAGTAAAAAGATGAGCCTGGTTGAACCACAAGATTCATATTGTGGAAAAGGGGAAGCAGTTCCAGACAGAATGTGTTTTGAAAAGGAATCTGAATTTTTGCCTCTGGCTGCTATAATTAATGGGACAAGAATTATCTTCTCTGAACCTCAGTTCTTCAATCTCAAGAGTATAGGGGTTGGATTGTGTAATTTCTAAAATCTTTGGTTATAGGTTGCGAAGCAATCACACAGTATCACCATTGTATTCTAGGGCTGTTCACATATTGGTATCAAAGTGGTGCCAAACATTCTGAATTGACTGTTTGTAAGAGTTTGGTGATAAACTAAAAGTAGCCTGTATGTCTCTCTAAATTCTTTGATGTTCCTTATTTTCCCCTCCCCCTGCAGTCTTTATAGGTATTTATGTAAGTATATACCTATAAAGGTAAAATGTTGACCATAAGAATATGTATAAATGATAAATCACAGAGTTTGATATAATGAAAAATTTAGGTTATTATATTATAGAAAACCTAGGATTAAACGAAAGGTTAAAAACCGATTTCTTAAGGAAGTATGCAGTTCAGATTCAAGAGTGGCAAATACTCTCAGTGTAGACCAGTAATTCTCAACTGGAGGGTGATATTTTTCCTCCAGAGGACATTTGGTAATGGCTGGAGACCTTTTTGCTTCTCACAGCCGGAAGAGTAGGGTGTGTTGACGGTATCTGGTGTGTAGAGGCCAGGAATGCTGCTAGACACCTAGAATGCACAGGACAAGCCCCCACAACAAAATAATTATCTGTCCAAAATGTCAGTAATGCCAAAATGGAGAAGCCCTGGTGTGGGACTAGGACAGTTCTGATTTCAACTGTGTTCGTCAGTTCCGCATCTCTTCTCTTAGTCAGCACACCACGGGAACCTCTGCCTCCTGCCCACTGTTAGTAAATGTAGTTAATATTCGTAATATATTCGAAACAAGGTTTCTTGGCATTAATCTACCTGTATATATAAAGTCTTACAGCATGAACTCCGAATGCATGGAGTAGACTAGATCAGACAGAGCAATCCAAGCCACAATGTCTGATTTTGTTCAAGCTTGAGAAATATTACAATATATACTAACAATGTGTAAGTTCTAATTTATATTTAGTTCAAGAAACATTTGATTCTATGTAAGTTTTGTCTGTGGTTCTAAAAGGTACACCGTAATTTTTATGAATGATCATTTCTGGGCCTCTTTTTCCCTAAGAGCTGTATCCCATGGACTATAAACATTGGCTCTTCCCATTTTCAGAAGCACTGGGAAAACTCAAATTCAAAATGCCCCATCAGAGTCTTTCACAGGCCAGAATATGCACATTGTTTAAAATATTTCTTTTCTTCAGATATAAAACTACATGTCCAAGACCGAATGAAAATAGTAGAAAATTACACATTTTGACTGAATTATCTCATCAATAAAAGATCACCTGGCTAATTGCATCTCACTAGAATTGGCCTAAATTAAAAAACAAACGAGTGCCTTATCCAGTATTTCAATTTATGTTACGTACATATAAGGTCCCAATTAGTTGATATACACTGTTACTTATTTAAAAATAAAATTCAACAAGCTTTAGATGATTTATTCTGATCTTGTTTTTCTCATAAGTTTTACTACCAAAATAAATTCCTTCTCATACAAAGTCTGAGATTATACCATAGTGTTAGTACAGTTGGATTTAATTATAACATACTATAATAGCATATGGTTTCAGTTATACAAAAGATCAAACAATGTGCCTAAAAACACAATCATTGATCTTTTTTACTTGCATAATCTTTCTGTCCTTCATTTCATCCAATGTAAGATAATAGTTTTAAATACTTATGAAGGAGCTCAGGAAATTTCACCCCAAAATATGACTCCTTAGTATAAAGAGTATTTTGAATTAAAGGCCTTTAGAGATCAACAGGCCTTGGAAGGGGCTTTCCTTCTTTCTTCATAAAAAGCCAGACCCATCAAAAAGAACAATCGACTTCCCTTCCACTCCCCTCCCTTCCCTTCCCTTCCCTTCCCTTCCCCTCCCCTGCCCTCCCCTCCCCTCCCCTCCCTTCCCTTCCCTGTTATCTCAATATATTATAGGAAAGAAGATCAAGAATGCAACTAGACCTGGCCCAAATCATTTTAAATATATATATAAAAAAAATACCTGTCTCTGGGGTTAATTTAATTTCCAAAGAGAATCATTTACAAGTCAATCTGCTTCCTCCATCCATTCATTCTCCAAAGTATCTATTCATCCTCTCTAGTAACCATTTATTTCCCCTAAACAGAATTACCTATATTCCTCATCTCCCCCCTCCCTAAAATTAGGGCATATAAATTTCTGGACCCCACTGGGATATTGAGTAATCACTCAGTCTCTTGATTATTTAAAACTCTTTCTCTTATTAATCTGCTTTATCATGAGTTGATCTTTCAGCAAACATTCCACGGATAAGGGGAAGTTTCCTCTCACCCCCACACTTATTTTTTAATCTTCTTAAACTGATTTTCCAGGAAGAAAAATTTACACTATTTTTTTAAAAACAGCAAATGCATTAAAACCTAGATGTCAAAATATATTTGCTTTCTCTCAAATTTGTTTGAATTTTCAAGAAAAAACTAGCTGGATTCAATAAATTTCAGTGCTTGTACAGGGGAAAAGTGAGGAGGAGATGGGCTGATTGTTCTAGTGATTAAATGGAAAAATTTTGAGTATTTCTTACTACGTATTTGTTAGCCTATCCACCAATATTCTGGTTTTCCTCCTTTCAAGCACACGGTTGGATTACATTTACCCTCTTGCCCGAGTTGAAGATCATCAGTATGGCATGTAACTTGCTTAGGTCTATGATGTGGGAGCAGAAATAACAGGTATCACTGTTGCACCAAAGCCTTTGAGAGCCAGTGCACAATTCACCAGTTTCCTCCCTCTGAATCAGCCAGCACTGCACATAACACCCCTCCAGATAATTGAGGCTCTATCAGCCGCATCCTACTTCCCAGAGTGAGGATGACTTCGTGCAGAGCCTGCTCTGCAATGAGCATGTAGCAGACACAAGAAATAAACATTTGCTGTGTTAAGCTACTCACATGTCTAGGCTGGTTGTTCAGCAGCAAACCCCAGCTCATAATTTATCCATTCAAGTCATTGGCTTTGGTATAAATGCCCTCAAGAAATTAGGTAAAGCCTGAGAAAGTAGTTTTGAATAACTCTCTACCTATACCTCACCAACGAATGCTAATAATCCAAGAGCTATTTAATTAAAACCTTCACTATGCAAAGCATATTTTGTCTCAGAACACTTCTACTGATATCAATGATGAAAATTACATAGCAGGGGGAAAAAGAGTGAGGAAATAACTCTCAAATGTCAACATTTGTGGGGAATCTTGGTTACCTTTTCATCTATGCTCCTCGCTTTGCAGATGAGCAAGTGAGTTCTCAAAAAGTTATGTGAATTGTCCTCATCATGCAGCTCTTTTCCTTGTATTCCACAAAAACACGGGTGTGGGAGGGCACCTGTGTGTCGCTGGTGACGTAGGAAGAATAAAACGAGTTAAGGCATAGATGGAAACCACGCATACCTGTGGCATATACTATGGGTTGAGCGCGTGTATCATGCATCTGCTAAACACAGTGATGGAAGCAAGCATAAGACAAAGAGCCATCTCAAAGAAGATCTCAATGACAAAACAATAAAGAAACGTGAAGAAGTTGGTATCTTAAGCAAGTGACGCAGTTCACAGTAGGCCACTGCCTGCTGCAACAGTAAGGGCTATTCTATCCCAGAGTGTGATTTTTATTGAGTGAGGGAGACCTGAGAAAGCTTCATGGAGGAGACGATGTCTGGACTAAGCCTGGGAGGATGAGTGGCAAGGAGAAGAGAGATGTCCCAAGGCAACCAAGGCCTGAGAGGGGTAGTAATTTCTCCCAAACATGGGATAAACGATAGTGACCTTGGAAGGCTCTATGGCCTGACTGTGTGTGGGAAAGGAGGCTCGTGGGCGCAGGACTGGAGGGACCAGCGGCAGACGGGGAGTAACCAGTTACAGGCCAACAGATGGAGTAGGCAAAGGAGGGCCTGGCGGTGGAGTAGAAGGAAAGGGAGAGATGAATGGACAGCAGAGATGCGAGATCCATTTTAAAAGAAGAATCACCGCATGGGAGCTGAGTGGCTGTGGGTAAAAGCTGACAGGGTAAAATCAGGGTTGGAACCAATAGGACTAGAACAAAAAGGTAAGTTGGCCCAGACAGCAAGGGCTGGAGGGCGTCCAACGGACGCCTGATAACTGAGGATGCTGGACTAAAGCCCAGGAAAAAAGTCAAAGCTAGTGATATTTTTCTCTCATGAGTTATGAAAGGAACAGCTTGGGGGGAAGAATCACTGATTGAATCTTTTGTAATATCCACAGCAAAGGCACATTAGGCAAGGCCAGGGGCGGGGACGGAGCAGGAGGTATGATCACAGAGGCAGAAGTCATCCAAGGAAACTGAGGCAGAGGAGAACCAGGATATCCACTGTGGTACCAAAGCCAGGAGAGCGAGCGCTTCACAGAGGTGAGGGATTCGCAGGATTAAAGAGAATGAGGAACAAGAAGAGGCCATTGGACTTGAACTTTGGGGTTTTCTTGATGGCTCTAGAGAAAGCATTTTACTAGATTCCAGGAAAGTCGGATTATCAAAGGGTGAGGGGAAATAGACAGAGAGGGCTTAGGGGACACTGAGGTGTCCTGTCCATTCCAGACCAGCGGATGAAGAGGGTCTGCATTTTAAGGGGGCAGCAGATGAATCCCGTTGTTTCATTGTGTTGTGTTTTGTCAAAATAGGAGATTTCTGAAAGCAGAGGGAGAGCAGCTTAGGAAGGAAGATGCTCAAAAATAATGATTTTCTTAAATTCACGTAATTTATGGTGGACGTTGACATTTTCTCATTTGCCTTGCATAGAAACATTAGAGAAATGACGTAAAGCTGCAGGGTGAGGGGTTCTTCTGGCCCCATTGCCATTCCCTTCATAGCATGGACACATTTATAAGGAAGGAAACCACTTGGGGAGGTAGCAAATGCAGAAGGCGGGGGTGAGGAATTGGGAGTCACAGGTAGGTTAGCGTTGGGAAGAGAAGCCGACCCTGAAACCCGAGGCAGTGAAGAGAGAGTGGACTGAGATTCTCGTGTTTTCCTCCCCGCAGAGGCTAACAGCCCCTTCTCCCGCCAAGGGTAGAAGCACTCACACATTCTGCACACCTCTCCTCTTGTGCATGAACTAAAATCCCTGCATATGAAGAAAAAGGCAGATTATGTTTATTTCTTAAAACATTCAAGCTTGGTGACTATGTAAGCATTATCTCTGGCAACTCTCAGAAGTCTCTGGAGACCCAGGAGCCTCCAGAGACTCTCACTTTCTGCAAAAGCGCAGAAAGAAATATTTACTTAATGAAGGACGCCTACTGTGCATTCAGCACATCGTTTATTAATTAGTCACTTGTGTTAATTTCTAGAAATTACGTGACTAAATAAAAGTCTCCATGAGTTGCGCTCTTTCTCTAAAAAGGAAAAGAGAAAAAAATTACCTTCCTTCCCTAGTTTATTATTTAAGTCAGCACTTTTGAAGCTGGGGTCTGAAGCTCCCTGGGTGGCCGCAGATGTGGTATCACAGATCCATCAATTTCCAAAATGCTACATTCTCATTTTAAGATCATCTGAAAGTTGAAATTTTTCTTTTGCCGCAACAGCTCACAATTGAGAAACACTTTCACAGGAGACTTTATTTTCTTAAGGCAGAGTTTCTTAATATGGATTCTCGCAAGACTGAGAATTTATTTTTCTTTTAAGGCATTCATTACTCAAGACACCAGTTTTCATACAAAACTTATTTCCTGCTGCCACCTGGTGGAAACACGTAGGAGTCTTAACCGCGGCTTTGGTGGCGCTGGGAGAGGGGGCTCTTCCTCCATCACGGGATCCCACACGGTGATCAAAGAGCAGGTCTTTCTATTAAACTCCCTGGCAGCAAAACAGCAGAGGCTTGACTCTCTGCCCCGGGACTGTGCGGAGTGTCGCGTGTCAGACGCCCACAGCATTTCTCTCTTCTTTTATCTTTAGACTTCTGTGGCTCTCTCAGACCTTGAAAGTAATTCTTCTCTCAAAATTCTTTAAAATCATTATTTGTTCTTTCTTTTCTCTTTCTTCCTTCTATTCTTTTTTTGAGGTATGCTAAAAAGGGGGGAAGAAGGGAACAGTGTTTTAACGTAAAGAAGATTGTACTGAAATTGTATTCCTTGCTTAATTTCATTAATTCACTGCAATTCACAATTTAATGATAGGACAGGTCATTTGCATGGGACTCACTGGAGTCCCTTGTGCAGGGAAATCATGAGGAGAGGGCTGGAAAGTGCTCTTATTATGATCATAAATGATCTATAATCACATGCGGGAGTGTGTATATATATAGAAATGATGTTGTTTGGTTTAATAAAGTTTCATTCAGGGCGATTTGGCTGGTTCTTCTATCAAGTGTAATGGGAAAACAAGCCAGTCCCGGTGTTAAACACCCCAATGATCCCTCAAGCTTTTTATTCCGTAATAAGTTATACAGCATTATGTGTTACCCACGACAGTCATTTAGTCGGTCAATTTCAGGGTGGTGATAAAACTTTGAGTAATGGGAGGGCAGTGTTGATGTTCCCTGTTCTCTGTGAGGAGATGTCTATAAATTAAAGCTCCCAGGTACACACTCAATTTATATTTAACAGCCAGTACTAAATGTAATATCTAAGTAAAACCAGATTATGACCTACATATATGAAAAACTAATTAAAGCTGTTGGAAACAGCCTATTTCTCTTTGGGTTATTTATTATTTATACATTGAGATCTGAAAATTTAGTACAAGTCAGATATGTCCCTGTTTATGGCTATTACATAAAGCCAAGACCATTTTATGTGGAAAATGGTGATTCTTAAGGATTGAGCTCCAAATGTAAATTTTCCCTTTTTTTTTTTTTAAGGATATGGCTTAGGTTATGAAACATCAAAATAGCTTTTCAAAATAGCTTTTTATTCTCACAATATAAAAGATCTTGTAAAATCTCTTTTATTAAGTGTATGTATATATGTTTTACTAGTTGATTGACCCCTCTGGCCTAAGTGCTATGTCTGAACTAATTTTAAAAGAATACTAGTGCTTTTTCAGCCTCCAAAATATAAAGATTATTAGTTAATTTTGTACCTACCGCACTACCTACTATAGATACTATATAATTTATATTCAGGAGTATAAATTTGTTTTCAGAGGAAGTGAAAGACTCATATATGTTAACCCCCCCATTAAATATACCCTATTTTGTTTACATTTATAAACATTGCATTATAACTACCTTCTTTGCATTATAACTACCTTTTATATGGCTGATATTAACTTTTCTATTCTAACTATTACTATGAACTAATGACCTTTCACAGACTAGACTCATCCTCTTTGAGTCAACCATAATTCACGCTCAATTGCGTTCTCTCTCTCTCATCAAATCATCAAAATTTGGCCATCAGGAATCTCTTTAACTTAATGCTATCCGTCCTTTTAGGGTTTTAGCACTGCCTTCAACATCCTTAAAAACATGCTTGCTTTCTGGCAATAAG
This sequence comes from Cheirogaleus medius, assembly GCA_008086735.1. Classification (NCBI taxonomy): domain Eukaryota; kingdom Metazoa; phylum Chordata; class Mammalia; order Primates; family Cheirogaleidae; genus Cheirogaleus; species Cheirogaleus medius. The sequence goes on along the minus strand of VBSM01003176.1, from coordinate 1,495,249 downwards.
AAGATGTTCTAGACCCATTCCAATTTGTTTTGTTTTACTGCCCCAAAACATGGAATCAACTTCCCTACCTCAAGTAACAGAGAATAGTAAAGAATATTATTAAAGTCCAAAATCTGGAACCAGGGATAACCAGGAGAGGTGATGGTAAGTAGAAATACTATTGCTACTTGGCCATATTTGATAATGACAGAGATGGAAAATACATATTGTTTTAAAGTAAGCTCACAGTGATTTTTTTCCAAATGAGATTATATATTACTACTGGTATACTTTACTTTTCTCAGAGTTTGTGGTTTCACGGAAAATTTAGAATTTGTTTTACATTGAAACATTTGACCCTGTTCTTTCTGCTTAGGGAAAATACACTGAAAGATTTCTTATGTCCAGGTCCGCAGGGATTCCAAACCGTGCATGCCTTCACAGAATGTGTGTGTGCTTGTGCACAAGGGTGTGGCCTATTTCCCCCAGCAGGTTGTACCCTTCTATCTAGCACCGATAGCCGATACATGTTGTGGTTTGCTTTTCCACCTCCAGTGAATTAATATAAATGGTGGCCTTCATTGAAATTTCTATTTTTGTACTTGTACGAATCAGCTACTTTGTATCCTTACAAAACAATTCACACCTTCTTAACTAAGCCCAAACAAAGTTACTAGAAGGAAGGAAATATTTAATAAGATCAGAACAAAAATAAATGGAAGAGACTAGAGCAATTTAAAAAATCAACAAAACTACAAGTTGGTTTTGTGAAAAGATAAACAAAATCAACAAACCTTTAACTAGACTAAGAAAAAAAGAGCGACTCAAATAAATAAAATCAGAAATGAAAGAGGAGACATCATAACTGATACCACAGAAATACAAAGGATCATAAGAGACTACTGTGAACAATTATACACCACACATTGAATAACCTAGAAGAAATGGATAAATTCCTAGACTCACATAACCTACCAAAACTAAATCATGAAGAAATAGCAAATCTGAACAGAGCAATAATGAATAAGGAGATTAAGTTAGTAATAAAAAGTCTCCTATCAAAGAAAAGCCCAGGACCTGATAGCTTTACTGCTGAATTTATCTAACATTTAAAAAAGAAGTACTGCCAATCCTTCTCAAACTTTTCTAAAAACTTGGAAGAGGAAGGAACATTCCCAGGCCAGCATTACCCCAATACCAAAATCAGACAAGGACACCACAAGAAAAAAAAATTACAGCCAATATCCCTGATGAACAGAGATATAAAAATCCTCAACAAAATACTAGTAAACTATTAATAAATTCAACAGCATATTAAAAGGATACTTTAAAATGATCAAGTGGGATTTATCCCAGAGATGCAACATACACAAATCCATACGAATATATCACATTAACAGAATGAAAGACAAACAACATATGATTATCTCAATAGATACAGAGAAAGAATTTGACACATACACGATGGAATACTATTGAGCCTTTAAAAGAAGGAAATTTTGTCATTTGCAACAACATGGATTTACATGAAAACTATTGTGTTAAGTGAAATAAACTAGGCACAAAAAGACAAATGTCACATGATCTCACTTATATGTGGAGGGTAAAAAAGTTGAACTCATCGAAACAGAGAGTAAAATCGTGGTTACCAGGGGCTTGGAGGTGATGGGATTGGGTAGATGTTGGTCAAAGGACACAAAATTTCGGTTTGACAGGAGAAATAAGTTCAAAAAATCTCTTGTACATCATAATGACTACAGTTAATAACAATATATGTGTATATGAAAATTGTTAAGAAAGTGGATTTTAAGTGTTCTCACCACAAAAAAGTTTTTGAGATAATGCATATGTTTAATAGCTTGATTTTGTCAATGTATACATATATTAATACATCATGCTGTGCACCATAAATACTTACAATTTTCACTTGGCAATTAAATTTTTTTTAAATTTAAAGGAACAGTTTATACCTTCTCTTTGGAATCATACCCCAGTTCTCAAAATTGACAAGTAATAAATTAAATATGAAGTTATCTAACTTGGCTTATGTATGGTTTAGAGAAGGCAATGTATACAGAACAAAATCAGGATGGAAAAAAACACAGTTTTCTTTAGATTAAGAAAAGTCGACAAATACAAATGTTTGCTATTCTAAGAGAAAATACTTATGATATGTGAAAATCATAAACCCTATGTTGGGAAGGGTTCTTTCTTCATTCTTTTTATAGTCTTCATCTTAAGCGATTTTAATACATACCATTCATTCGTACATCTGCTACGTCTTATATTGAACCTTTCCCACTGAGCGTCTCCGTGGGTCACGTTGTGGCCTCAAAGACACTACAAGCAGAAGAAAATCCAGCAGTGTAACGGGAGGAGGAGGAAATCTTCCCTTACTTGTTGGGAGTTGATGCATTTACAGATAGCCAGGGAGTTAAAAGACTAAACCGAGAGACACAGGATCCAGATCAGACAACTTCCCTCAGCTTCCAGAGACATAAAAATGAAGAATTTATGATTATCAGGAAGGAGGTAATTTTCTGATATTCCAACCACCAATCCAAAAATAAGGGAGGAGGCTGACATATGTTAATAGCTCCAAAGTGGCCCGGGAGTCTTATTTTGCCAATGATTTAACTGAAAATAATATACGCTCACTTAAGGAAAATAAGTAAACACACAAAAGGCTCTGGTCTGGGTCCAGAGATCCAGTCAGTTTTAGTTCCCTGGGGGAACAGGTTTCCCAATTGTTATGTGACATTTTGGTTAAATGTTGACCAACAAAAGCAGATGTTATGTTGTGTTTGCCAGGAGGAGAAAGTCCTTATTTTCTATTTAGTCTGGTGAATAGCACATCACTCCACACAGGAACAGGCATCAAGTGTTTCCATCTTAACCAGTGGCATAATTCCAAAAGGGCAGCAAACCAGGAGAGCTTGAAAGCCTTCCTGAAATGTTGGGAAAATATGATTGAGGAATTAATGAGAGGTGGCTCCTAAGATCATTATTTTATTGTATAACCCAATATTACTATATTAAAGACAGAAACA
>VBSM01003176.1:1476239-1492120 GCA_008086735.1 Cheirogaleus medius | reverse complement strand
ATTTCTCTCTGTTGCCTATCAATTTCCTTATCCTCTGTGGCGACCCCTATTTTAGAGACTTGGCTACGTGGGGAGAAGTAGCTAATCTCCTCGCGGGCCTGCCTCAACTACTCTCGCCCTGCACTGAAAGGAATGGAGAAGCTCATTGTATTTTTCTCTTGGCTTGGGTAGATGAGGAAACAGAGGCAGGTGAGTCTCCCCTGGAGCAGCAAATCAAATGCACTCTGGGATGGAAGGGAAGACTGAGCACACATGGAGTGAGCCATCACCCTGCCCCGTGAGGGGACAAGGTCTCACTGCCCAGTCCAAAACCTTGTTTTTCCTTTTCTCTTTTAATTTCAAAATATTATGGGAGTACAAATGTTTTTGGTTACATGTATCGATTTTATTATGCTTGAGTCAGGGTTATAAGTGTGCCCATCACCCAAATAGTGTTCATTGTACCCAATACATGGGTTTTCCCTGCTTGATTTCCACTGAGTTTTACTTCCTGCTGTGCACATGGGTGCTCATCCGTTACTTCCAGTTTAATAGCGAGTACATGTGGTGTTTGTTTTCCATTCTTCAGACACTTCTCTTAGGATAATGGTCACCAGTTCCATCCAAATTGTTGCAAAAGGCCTTAATTCATCCTCTTCATGGCTGAGTAATATTCTGTGGTATACATTTTGTCAGTCCACTCATGAATTGATGGTTACTTGGGTTGATTCCACATCTTTGCAATTATGAGTTGTGCTGCAATAAACCCAACAGTTTTGAGTAACAAAAGAGCTTTTCAGATGTTTTACTGTAGTTTAAAAATCCTTCACTGCAAGCATGCCTAACTTTAGTTCTTCCAATGTCCCTCCAATTTCTCAAGGAGGCACAATTTAGCAATGCTGGGGTTGCTATTTCTATCGAGGCTTTGATTAACATTAGGGAAAAAGGACAACGGAAAGCAGATACTGTCCCTGCCTGTGAAAGAGCTCGTTTAAGAGCATGTGAATGATTTATTAGGTATGCAAAGTGGGTTGCAAAGAAGAAAGACCTACAGTCTCAATATTTTTTTAAAAAAAAAATCAAGCTTTGGTCCATGTGCTTGCCTCCTGACAACACAGATAAACAGTTTAGTTGATAATCCTCCACGTTGTCTTAAACGTAGCAATTTGTTCCAGTTATCGTCATTTCTAAACAGAATAAAACATGGCAATGCTCGTTAAAAACATATATGGGGTTTAGATAAAAATAAATAGCATAGTCCACATGCTTTAAATATAAAGATTGAGTTTTATGAATAGAAATACCAGGGAGTTCTTTTGATACAGCGTTTCACGAATAGGTATATCTCAGAGCTCTGCTAAAAAATTTTTTAAAAAAAGGAAAACTGAAGCAAACAAAAGCCCTGTGGTCAGATGTGTGCATCAACACCTATTGTATACCCTTTCAGAGGAGCACAATGCACTGTGAGTCCTGCAGTAAAGAAACCTGTTTAACAATTTTTTAATCCAGCATTTCTCACATATATTGACTGTGAAAACCTTTTTTGACGTGATGATTATTGGCATTCCCCAGGAATTAATATTCTGTTGAACATACTTTGAAAATACTAAGCTAGCAACCTATTTACAATGGGAAGAGTTACAAAGTCCCCCAGTCTAATGATAGCTAATACATTTGAAAGATCGTTGGCAGAAAAAGGAAAGCATGGTGTCGGGGCCGTGGGTTTGGTCCTCTTGTACATACCTTTGATTTACAGGTAACATAGTGGCAAACTCTCTCTGTCCAGGGGCGGCTTCAATGACTGGGTGAAAGAACGTAGGTCAATTGCCTCAAACCCATCACTGTTTTCCACCCGCTATCATGTAGAAAATTATTTTAAATGTGTGTAGTAAGAATAGTCTTGATAGTATTATTTAAACTGCCGAAAACAAGGCCGTGGAGAGAAGCGGTTAAGAGCGTGGGCTGTGGATTCGGACAGACTTTCTCTGTAGCCCTTCCCACTGCCCACGTGGACTCGAGCAACTTGTTTAATCTCTCCCTAAGCCTCATCTGCCTCATCTGCAAAGGGGGATAATAACGGCACATATTTTTTAGTGTTTCATGTGACTCCGGTGAAATAATGCATAGTAAGTGCCTAGCACAGTGAATGGCACATAGTCGTAGTAAACTGTCAATAAATGCTATTGAATGCTATTGACAAATACATTATATTTTATCATCAATTTCTTTACAAATAAGAGCATTCTTGTTAACTAAGATGAAGAAGAGAAGGAAGACAAAAGTCAAATGTCATTGTAGATGGGGCAAGGAGTGAATCTGCTGCAAGATTCATGACGTGCGTTTCTACTTAAGTCTGTGACTCATTAATTGAATTAAGCTGTCCTGTTGGCTCTGTGGAGGATGATTTGGAAGCAGTGGTATTGGAGCCAAGGTGACAAAACCGGTGGGAAAAGAGAACAGGGGATGACCTGAGGGACGTTGAAGCTGGCATTGACAGAATTTGGCACTTTATTTTACATGAGCTGGGAGTTACGGCTCAGAATACACCCTGATGCTTTCTAATGTGAACAGTGAAATTACCAAGATGAAGACCACAAGGGGCTGGGGCTGAGGGTAATGAGTTTGAGTTTATACTTGCTCTTTCAAGTTTCTGATTGGAAACCTTAATTGGCAGGCATGTTCTGATGGAAATCTGGCACTTAACTCTAGAACCCTGTTCAGACATAGATGGGCTTGTCCATGGGAAGATAGCTGAGATCATGCAGACAGACAGAATAACCGAAGAAGAGCAGAGTGGCATGATGGAGCCCTGAGGAATGTGAATGTTTAAGAGACAGAGGTGGTGGAACTAGTGAAAAGGACCAAGAGTGAAGAGGTAGGAAGAGAACCAGAGAGAATAACGTCCCGAGAGCTAAATGAGTTCGAGGAAACAAGCATAGAAATCAAGGCTACAGGCTCCATGCCAAGCCCCTGTCCTTCCCCTCTACCGTGGACCAAATTCAAAGTCCTTTTCCCCAGAGGCCCACGGAAAAGCCAGTTTGGCTCCCAGTGTGAAGCTGTCCCTGGCAGAAGAGGCGATGTCCTTCTGCATCAAAGCTAATGCGCCTGCACTGCTCAGCGTCTGTGGGGCTTGCCAAGCTCTTCCTGCTCGTGGAAACCTAAATCGGGAGCGAGGTACGATTCCTTGGCAGGCTGTCCGTGCACCCTGTGTGGGAAGCCTCTGATCTGGCTGCACCAATTACAAGAATGAACGTCATGTTTACTCTTCACAAAGTTTGAAATGACCGTGCTTCAAAATTAGCCAGGCTCCTGATAAGCAATCTGAGAGGTACATAGACTCCAAAACAGTGTTTGCAAAGCTTCTGCAGAAGAGATCACCTACATCAGAGGCAGTGGAGATGCTCATTAAAAAGGACAGATTCCTGGGCCTGGGACTGAGTAATATGAAATGGCTGGGGTTGTGGCTCAGAGAGCCGCATTTTCTGCAAGCCCTGCAAATGATCCTGATACTCACCAAAGCTTGCGAGCCGCTGATTACAGAAGAATAGGATATCAGACCGAAACACACAAGAAAGAGCACCACCAGGGAAAAATAATCTGAAGGAAATGCTACATTTTTACTCAGGGTAACTACTCCTTCACGGAATTATGATACTTTGTGAAAACTAATCGGGTCTAGTCTCTCACCTTCCAAATTATTTCCATAAAAAATGCTCTCCCTTCCTGCTCTGAGTTTTCTGACACAGTGAGATGCTTTGTCGTTCTTCAAGCATGTGCGGTAGAGCAGAAGGAAAATTTCCCATGCATTTTCTTCAAAGAAAGATATTTTAAATTTTAATATTGAAAGAAAAAGTCATGAAATAGTTTAACCTTTTGTCATAAGAAGTGGAAAGTTGTTTCTGCGTTGTTTTTTTATGAAGCATTTTTTCAATTTATACTTCATCTTTCTCAACTATTAAAAACATCAGTGTCCAAATTCATTGTCACATGTAAACTCTGGAAATTACTCTTTGATTTCCATTACTGGGTGAATTAGAATTGTTTATGTTCCACTATGTTATCCTAACATTGTCCCCTCATTTGTCAAATTCTTAAATTGAACATTTTTCCGTACGTATGTGTGTGTGCTAGCAATGAATCACAGAGCATGGCTGAAACGTGATGATCAGGTAATTATTATAAGCAAAGATATAGACCATGGATATGGAAATATGTACTCCCACTCTGTGTTGATACCGTACTTGAAATCATACCATTAGAGATCAGTTTGGATCATAAGGGCATTTCCATTTTCAGGAATCTCTTATTAAAATAATTTTTAAAACCAGGAGTGACTCACCATTGTTAAGCCATTATCAGCCGCCACCTTATGGAGGTTTGGTTGATAAGTAGCTGTGAGCGGGATGGGTAGAGGTGAAGCTGAGTCACACCAGGGAAATCTGGACCACAAGAAGCAGAAGAGCACTGAAGCCAAACCTCACCTTCCTGGTTTCTGGAAACTCACCAGTAGGTGGTTCTCTCATCCATACTATGAGGCCAAGCAAGTCGGAAGGACTTAACCTCATTAGTCATTGGAGCACAAACCTCACCCAAGGCCCCCCGGTCCTGAACAAAAGAGCTTCCCTACTGGGAAAGATCAAGATCTCAGTATCACTTAACATGAATAAAATAATCATTAGCCAGTCCGACAGAAGAGGAAAGGCTCTGCGTCTGGGGAGAGGTATTGGATGAGTCTGGTCCAGCGCCTGATCTTCCTTTAATATAAACCACTTGAAGATGCCAGAGCTGGAGAATCCCTTCTCCCACTAAGTCCGTGCTCCAAGAAACGGGCACAGGGTTGCAAACTAAAGACCTACTGTCGATCACGCTATTTTGAGAAGTGTTGTGACACAAACTTCCGGTCATATGGGAAAATTGAACCCTTCCTATGTGATCCGTGAAAACCCGGTTTCCATCCTCCATTGCACACTTGAAGACAACTTCTTTAAGAATACGGGACATTAGAGAGCTGAACCATCCCGGCCAGTTTGGAACAGCTGACCTCTCTAACGTGCGCATTCCACCTCAATGCTGCCAGACTTCTTTCCTTGTGTTCCATGCAACCAGAAAATACATGGGTTAAACTCAGCTCAGTGTCATTTGAAAAAGATTAACAAACAGTTTGACAAGGCATGCCAGAGACTTTGGAATAAAGAATTCATAAAAAAAAATCTTGAGTATTTTGTCACATGAGATCATATTCAAACTACTCTTTCTAAATAAGTTCAATAACTATTATCGATGAAATAATAAAGCTTGATTTTATCAAGCAGCAACTCTGTCTCCCTGTGGACACTGGCCTTTAGAAGTTTTTCTTGACTGTTTAGAGTTCATAAGTCGCAACTCCCAAACTGATGGGTCCAAGGTGTATATTTGATTCATTCAACAATGTTTAGTGAGCAACTACCATATGCCAAGCAAGGTCTAGGTGTCAGAAACACAGCAAAGAACAAAATGGGTGAAGTGATTACATGCATGAACTTTTTATCCTAGTTCAGGATGAGCAAGCAATACATAAATGATTAAGTAAATATATATTTTAGATAATGATACATGGTATAAAAATTAAATTGAAGGAGAATGACTGAAGGTGACTTTAGGTTGGATTTTCCACTCCTTGGAGTAGTTGGCATTGGCTGAAGGAGGTAGCTCCTTCAGAATGCTGGAAGGAGCCAACCCTGCGGAGGTGTGTGGGAAGTGTTCTAGGCAGAAAGAACAAGTCCTGAGGCTGGAACAAGCTTGGTATTTTGAGGAACAGAAAACAGGCTGGTGTGGTTGGTGCCTAGTGGACAAGGGAGAAAGTGGAATAGGACGATATCAGAGGCAGAAACAAAATAAGGAGGCCCTGGCCGGGCATGGTGGTGCATACCTGTAGTCCCAGCTACTCGGGAGGCTGAGGCAGCAGAAAGATCAGTTGAGCCCAGGAGTTTGAGTCCAGCCTGGGTTACATAGCAAGACCTCATTTCTTAAATTTTTTTTTAAATTTTTTATTTGAAAAAATAAGGAGGACCTTACACACTATGTCTTCCATGAAGTCCAGAGTCATGACATATAGTAGGTTCTCAGTAAAGATGTGAGACTAAACTTGGCTGTCCTCTCCCCAGCCTTTCTGCACCTTACAGAAGAATCTTTTGGGTCTCTTTTAGCAGAAGCTTGAAGAGAAGGATAAGGTAGGATATTCAGGCTCTCTTCAGGTGCCAGGAAAGCCCAGAATTGAAGGCTCAGAATGACAAAGCTGCCTCAGCCTCCAGTGTTTGTTTGCCATGAGTCCCATAGGATGGTCTTGAGGGGTGATGCTCTATTTATGAGAACAGCCCAGGACAGGGGCAGGAGCAGGGAATTGCTTTATAAAAAACAGTGGTAGCATGTTTTATGGAAAGAGCACTGATATTGAAGCCATGAAACCTGGGTTTAAAGTAAAACTCTAAATGTTTACATAAAACCTTCTGTGCCTCAGTTTCCTCATGTAAAAAACAGAGATAATAATAGCAATTGAAGTGATGCGAGATTTGGGAAAACACCTGTATTAAAACACTGCTTGGAACATGGGGAAGATCTGATAGATTTTTAGCTACTATGAATAAGTCTATGAAATCTAGAATCTTAATGAAATAAGTATCGGAGAAGAAAGTTGGCTGTGGCAGTGAGAATCCGCAGCAAGAAGAAAGCTTGACGGCAGCGTCGGCTGTCTGCTCATCGGGCACGGGCAGTTTGTAGTACAGAAATGGCTCCGTGGCACCCGGCCTCACGCGGGGATGGCGCAGCCTCAGAAACCTTATTCTTCCTCAGCAGGAGTGAGAATTTTCCCGCAGTGGCCGGGGAGCGGCCCACAGACTTTTCATCCCAGTGGAGACTGAGGCCTCTCCAGCCCCATCTGCATAGTCCCAGGATGGACTTCCTCTTGCATACCACAGTCCAGTAACCAAAAGTAATGGGGAAAAGTCTAACTTTTGTTTGTCTCTCACGAGGAGCATCAAAGGCCATTTACTTCCTAGCGCACAAGGCTCTTAAATCCTCCCTGCCCGTCCTCACGCCCTGCGGCGCTCGTTCACACCGGCCCGGCCCGAGCTCTTCCCTACAGCTCCCTCTCGTGAAGCCTCCTTGAACTCCTGTCCTCCTCCTTCCTCTTTCCTTTCTCTCTTCTTCTTTCTAGGCTCCCACAGTAAAAATAAACAAATAAACAAAATACCTAGGTCCTTCCCGGTGTAAAACCTCCACCCACCACTGTCCACAAAGGCAGCCGGTAGTATAGTTGGATGTGATTCTTCTAGACTTTTGTCCTTCGTTCTGCACTTAAGCAAATACATACTCCTGTATGTGTATGTGGGGGGGTGTGTATGTGAGGATGTGTATTATTAATATATATGTCTAGGTGTATGTACACATATGTGTACACAGAAACACATATACACCACACACATGAATGTATTTTTTAACAAAATGGAGCTATGATCACATTTTATTCTGAAAATAGCTTGTCACTTAACAAGATGCAATTGACAGTTTACGTACAGAGATCTATCTTATGATTTATGCCACACTGTATTACCTTTTTTATTCAAATGAATAGACTTTTATTCAAATATATACCATAATAGATTTACGCATTATGGTTGTTTTAACTGTTTTTGCAGTTAAAAACTCTTTAAACTTTCACAAATCACCCAGACTATTGAAGTACCAAACTAAAAAGGGGGTGTGTGTGTATGTGTATGTGTGTGTGTGTGTGTGTGTGTGTGATGTTCTACTTGAGGTAGAGGTGGAAGATTAAGGAGAAAGTCAAGTGGATTGAAATCAGCAATAAAGCGACCATTCTCCAATACTAAATGTACTTGAAATTTATTCCCCTGCATCTGTAGGTAAATGTCCTTCTGTTCTTGAAACAATAAATCCCCATAAACTTCCCATAAAAAGTTCTGCAGAAGTGCATCGTGAGATTGGTTCCATCAGAATCCATTGGGTGCTTTGTTTGTGAACCTTCCAATCTGAATTTTAGAGCCCTTGTTCTTTCTCTGGAGCCTCTAGCCCGGTAAAAGGTCAGAATGCAACATATTTCAAAGCTGCTGTGCTCTGGGTGGCTGCCAGACTGTTGGAAATAATTGCTTTCAAAACCCAGATTATGCCACCATCTACTCAGTTTCAAATTAGCATAACCTACAGCACCATGCTGTGGCAGTTGAAACTTTAACGTTTGCTTTTTGCTATCATCTAAATTCACTTTTAAAAATATTGAGATTCTCAAACAGCTAGATTCTGGCCACGCAGTCTTCCCCCGCTGCTATTAATTACTTCAAAGGCAAGACAAAGAGACCAAAGCCTCTATCTTGCCACTTGAAATTTTGAAGCAGGAAATGTAAGTCAAATCATAAAGGGGCATGCCATCCTGAATTTCATTGTAATCATTTATTTAATATTATGCACATTATGCTCAATAAACATGGAGTGAAGTTCTGCCATTTTGTAGCAATACCTCTTCACCCAGTGAAAATCTTTTATGTGGTGGCCCAGCCAGAACCTCAGTGCAGTTTGCACGAGACCCTGGGTGTCTGTAGCGCCGTGGTAATTATCCACTCGGCAACATCTGAGGACCACACTATTCAAGGCACCCCTTAAATTGAGTCTGTCCTGCCCTGACACAAATTCTCAGAATCCCTTAAAATTAAAACGTTTCTAAATCAACATAGTGGATACCATTTCATTCACATTATATTTGTTTTAATTATGTAACACAAATTATAAAACTTCTATTAGCTTTACATGATCACAAACCAATCTATGTCCTCTGTAATAAACCTGAATTCCAGTTCTCAATCCTAACCCCAGAGTGGTCACAACCAAATCTCAGGGTGTCTAAGCCCCACGGCTTCACTCTGCAAAAACCACCACCCGGGGAGCAATTACAGAGTGGAATCGTCCCAAATGTGTCCTTTTTATCCTTTAAGTCTGAGCATCTGTTTCTGTTTTGATGCACTATTTATTTGATGCACTATTTATGTGAGAAATTATTTTCACTTAGCAGTTGGATAGAATATGTTTCCAGGCTTGCTTTCAACAGTGGCCCCTTCTTCTCGAGCGTATATGAGTTCTAAAGAAACCGGAGCACGTTTTGTAAAACTCCAAACCAACTATTTCACCCCTGCCTACTCAGAAGTCTTTGTTATTTTTCTATTATTATTAATAAATACAGGCAAAAGGAATGTTTTTGCCCTTTTGTAGTGCTTTTGTATTCCAGAATGCTTCTGTACGCTGCTGTGGCTTTAAATCCTCACAACAACCCTGTGAAGAAGGAGTTATTTTTCTAATTTGCAAATAAAGAAACTGAGGTTTGAAAAGATTGCTCCATTTCCTCATCTCAGCCCCATTTCCCTGCTTTCCTGATCCCAGCCCCTGGAGATAAGGGGACTGGGTTACTGTTTTCACTAAGAAAACAACCGTTTCTATGAATAGGACGTGTGAATCTTTTTATTTCCTGTAATGAAAAGAGCATGAAAAGGAAACTCTGATTTGTGTAGCATAATTGTATGGATCATATCAATCCATTACCCTGAGCACAGAGCAGTTTGCGAGTTTCATATCCGTCAGGCTGCTGAAATGGGCGGCTTTTCCCCACATTTTACTCACCTAATGGATTTGATATAAAATCTGTTTTCCTATGGATGTGGGGCTCTGGAGGTTTTGTCGTCTATCAAATACATAAACGCCACCTCGCGTTACGGCATTCCTGCTCCGCGCGGTGCTGAGTGTGAGTAAATGCACCGTAGTCTTTCACAGTTCGGCTATGAGCATACTTCATCACAACACGGCATGCGACAACATGGGAACTTAATGCCATTAGACCGTGAATTACAATTATATGAAGAGAGAAAACGGTAATAGGAAGTAGATACCAAAAGGAGACATAGTAAACACAGAATCGACGGCCACGGGGCCAGCAGTCCTCAGAACCACTGCTGCCCGCCACTGCTGGTACGATCTGAGGACCCCGTGAAGATGTCCGGCCTGTCACATCGCTGAGAAGGGAAACGGTGAATGTGCCTAAAAGTCCAGCTACGTCATGCCAAACCTAGAGAAGCTTCTGTCCTATGGGCTGAACAGCTCTTCACTTCTGACACTGCTGAAGGTGGGTTTTGCAGATGGTCACGTCAAGCGGTGACAATGACTGGTAGTGAAATTATCAATGGTACGATTTTTTTCAAAAAACCACTTTTTTTCCACTTAGGCAAGAAACACATATTGAACACCTGCATGTCAGGCTAGATATTACTGTTAGAAAGATATAGAAGGCATGCTCTCTGCTCTCTGAAATTCACAGCCTAGCAGAGGAACAGGTGAAAGTAATTATAATACTATAGTAAGTTAGACACAGTGATAGATGCAAAATGTCCTGGGCACACAGGAGAAGCACCATGCCCAGCCCAGGGCCAGGTCAGAAATCCTCTGCAGAGGAGGTGGCACCTGAACTGAGTCTTAAAGAATGAGTAGGAATCAGGCCAGAAGCGGCATGTCAGTTGAAAGAGGGGAGGAGCAGAATTTGGAGCAAAAGATAATCTGCAGAGAAGCCGCAGTGCCAGTGAAGACATAGAATCCACAAGCAGCTCTGTGACGGAGGGAACAAGATAGCTGCACGTCGCAGGAGCGTACATCGTGAGCAAGGGGTAGAGAGGAGCGAGGCTGGGAACGCAGGCCTAGGCTTAAAATGCCATGTCAAGGAGCTTGCAATACTGCATATTCAAGACTATTTGAAACCATTAGCATTTGATGCATGAGAGTGAAACGGTCAGTTTTGCATTTTAGGTAGATTGCTGGCTTTGTCAAGAATGGATCTCAGGTGAACAATTCCATGGAAGTGGAACCAAGTTAGGAGGCGGCTGCGGCATCCAGGCAGGAAACAAAGGCCTGAGCCAAGGCCACAGGAGGGATGGAGAGGAGGGACCTGCTGCAGAGCATTGACGAGGTGCAGCTGTCAGGCCCTGGGGACTGACAGGACACCGACACCGAGGACCGACTCCCAGGTCTCTGGCCTGAATGGCAGAGCGGGAAAACCTCCACTTTCTGAAATGGAGAAGATGGCAGGTAAATTTGGAAGGAAAACATGTTTGCCTGCAGACACGTAGAGTTAGATCTCTACTCTGAGTGTAAAAGAGGCATTTCTTGCTAGACAACTTCACTTTGATGACTGATAGTAGAGCTCTAACTATATGCATGAGTTTGGGAATCATTAACATATGCTTAGTACTTGAAGTCATGAAATGGGTGAAATCACTCAGGAAAAGAAGGGAAAGCAGAAACATTCATCTCTGGGGCACAGGAGCATTTAAAAGGCAGGCGGTTCCCAGAGACACCCTCTTGTGCCACTTCAGTGTCCAGCACTATAAATAGTTTTAATATCAACCTGCATGAAGTGGATATAAATTTGTTCCGCAACTTCTAAATGCAAGAAATACTACGTGGTTTTGTTTTTACTACATCAAAAGTTTTATTAACTTTGAACCCCAATATACCTAGGATTACTCAGGCATAAACAATAGCCCCAATGAGAAAATTCGGGAAAATACAAGGACCTAATGTGGAAAGCCTCGCTCCCCACCCTCTAAATGTGCAGGTATACACAACTGTTTCAAGCATTCCAAATAAAATTAAATTGCCTCGTAAGGACCATTTATATTTAAATGCTCCGTTAATGGGTTCAACATGTGTTCGTTTCCACGGCTAACTACAAACAAGCCCGTTTTATCACATCCCGCCAGAACCTGGCTGCGGGTCAGCTCACAGCAGAGTGGGAAGCAGCGGCATTGTGACCTTCAGGGTTTCACCGTCATGTTCTTTTGCTCTGTGGGACTTGAGCCCCATTCTATCCCCAAGGAGCCAAATCACAGGGAGACACAGGAGGAAATAACTTACAGTATGGACTCCTCCCACAAGTTTGCACTGTCGCCCTTTTGGGTTGCAGCAGTGAGGTGACAAAGGCTCCCCGGGAGGACGAGGTGCTGTGGAGAAAGCAGGTGACCCCAGCCCCAGGGCAGCACCTTCCCTTGCAGCTCAGGAGTTCAGTTGGCCCTGGGAAGTGAGGCTCAGAGCTGAACAGAGCTCCTCGTACCTAACCTGAGTGTACAAAAAAGGTTTAATTAAGGAAGTGATTTTTTTCCCTACGCATAAGGAAATCTTGACAAATAGACTCAAATCCGCATGCAAATGAAGCCATCTGCTTCATTATTGTCAATAGAGCCCAGCCCATGGTACACAATAGAAGGCCCACCGCAGAATGATCCTCAAATCTCTAACCTTTGGGTCTCCAATCATCTCAAAGTAATTAGTCCCTTCAAAGCTGGTATTTGCGTTGGAAAGTGCTTGCCATTTAAAGCGGAAGCTCTAGATGTGCTTCTCGATGTGGCCCAGTCCCCAGCGGTTTGGTGGCCCGAGGAAGTTGCTGAATCTGCAAATGGACAAGACCCTTGCCCCCAGTGTACCCCTGCATGACCCTCTCCATGTGAACCAAGTGCAGGCCCCTCCAGCCACTGCCTCTGCCCCTCCCCCAACCCCTCTGCCCCTCCCCCAACCCCTCTCCCTCTGCCCCTCCCCTAACCTGTCTCCCTCTGGGCGGGGAGGAGACAGCCTGGGCGGGCACATGAGGCAGCTGGCACTTCTTACTGCACTCCTCCGCTCTGCAGTTATCTCTGGTGAACCTTTGCACAGATGAAATTATTTCTGTTGTCTGGGTAACTCTCCCTTCTCAGATGTGCAGTCGCTCCCTCTGTCATCAGATTTTTACTTAATGGCTACTCTACAAAACCATACGACACGTTGCCCGTGCTCCACGATAACTCCCATTTGTGTGTCTGGAATAGAATTATACAAAATAAACAATAATAATAAATCAGTGAGGAGACAAAGAAACAGGGGCACGCAGTTTTGGAAGCTCCAGGGGGAGCAGAGGAATGAGAGAGTTGAAGAAGACGAAGGCAGAAGTGGCTAAGCGTCCCAGTGCCCAGCTGGCCGAGCAAGTTGCGTCACAAGTTGAGCTCTCAGGCTGGGTGTCTGCCCCTCCCCGAATGGAAGTGGAGGACACTACGCTGAGCGAAATACTCCAGTTGCAGAAAGACAAATACCACGTGTCCTCACTTACATGTGGCATCTAAAACAATGGAACTCACAGGAGCAGAGCGTGTAGGATGGTGGTTGCAGAGGCCGGGAGGTGGGCGGAATGGGGACATGGGAAGATGGTCAAAGGGTACAAATCTCAGAAAGGAGGAATTTATTTTTAGTCCAGTTGCACAGCATGGTGAATATAGCTAATAATCAAGAATTGTGTATTTCGATATTGCTAAGAAAGTAAATTACAAATGTTCTCACCACAAAAAAAATGTTAGGTATTTGAGGTGATGGATGTGTTAGGTACCTTGATTTAATTGTTCCACTTTGTGTTCATACATCATTACATCGCTCTGTACCCCATAAATTTACATAATTATAAATTGTCAATTTACAAATTTTCCAAAAGGGAATGAATCCCTGTAGAAAGCAGGCTCAAGGGAAAATCCCAGGGTTTGTTGTCTTACCATTTAAGGTAAAGAGGCTCCTTCTCCATCCTCCCTTGCTCTTTGGCCAAGTCCTCGCATAGTGAGACCAAAAGCCATCAGTGTAGCAGTGATTCGTAGCATTTATTGAACATTTGTTTTGTGCCCAGCATTCTGCTAAGTGCATTTCACAGATTTTCTCTTGTGAGTCTCCCCACAGGAGGTTCCATTGTTATTGCATTGGACAAACAAGGAAATTGAGATTTAGGAAGTTCAAGCGATCTGCCCAAATTCGCCCAGCGGGCAGAGGTGGTAGAGGCAAAATGGGAACCTGAGGTCTGATTCCACATCCTGCACGTGGCAACGGTGCACGGCAGCGTCACCAAGTGGCAGATAGGCCAGAGCAGCCCCAGGAACTCACTTCCTGTTAATCCCCCCATGCCCACCACCTGTTCAACCCCTGCTGTCACCGTGCCAATCAACACACTGAGACACCAGGTTGCAGCAGAGACAGAGTTTTTAATCATAAAGCCACCAAACGAGGAGACTGAAGGAAACCTCAAATCTGCCTCCCAAAGAGTTTGGGTCTAGGGATATTAAGGGGTTTAGACGGATAATGGGCCGAGATGTTGGTTGGTTGAAGAGTGAAGGGTGAAGTCACGGGACGGGGCGGTGAAGAAACTGCATCCTCATGCTGACTGTGTTCCTTGGTGGGGTCTTCGGACCAGTTGGCGTGAGCCACTCTGCTGGGATTTAGGGTCTGTAAATCTATATTCAGCAATGCTGAGCTTAAGTCCTGTGATTCCAGCCTCAGAGATCCTACCTGTAGGACAACAGTCAGCAGGGAGGGGGGCGGCACGCTGCAAGGAAGTGGGTCAAAGTACCCGGAGTGCTGCCTCACTGCAGCTGCCCTTGAGAGCCCAGGTTGTGATTCTCGTGAACTCTGGGAGGATGGTTTCAGTGCCACTGCCACCAAGGCCTCCAGCGCTCTTGCTTGGCTCACATGTGGATTGTGACCCCCCCTCTGTTATTGTCATCAAGGTAACTAGGTTTTCCCCAAAAGGCGGTATTCTTTCCTATTTGGCATCGTGAGGCCAATGTATGAATGTATGAGTGTTGAGCGGGTCAGACTTTATTCGACTGGTCAATGCATGGAGGAGTGGGATTACATTGATTTCCCCTTGTGAGGGGAAGAGGGGGGTAAAATATATAAAATATAGGATTTCTTTTTATTAAAGTGTTGGGTATTAAAAGCAGCAGGTAGAATATTCATGTCTTTTCTGGGAATGGGTGGAGAATTTCTCAGAACCGGAACCCACCTTCTCCTTGTCCTTTCACGGTCTCCTCTGTGAAGGGCCATCTTCTCTGTGACAGTCACCATGGCCATCACCATGAGACTGTCAACCATCAAGGCACCTGTGGGAGCAGGTTTTAACATGGAAATTGATTGTAATGAAGACAGGGGAATGTGATGATGACGGTTAAGTGGACCATCATCTTGGATCCCACCGTCTTAGCCAGTTCTGGCCAGTCTGGTCACCAGGGGCCCAGGCATCCTTCTCCTTAAAGATAAGCACAGGTAGGCAGAGTTTGGGGTTAGGTCAGTCCTGAGCTGTGTCAGGCAGGGTTTGGGGTGAGGTCAGTCCTGAGCTGTGTCAGGCAGGGTTTGGGTGAGGTCAGTCCTGAGCTGTGTTTCACAGGCATTACACTGGATAATGAACGTTACCCCCTTCTCTTCATTCTCCATGAGGGAACTTCCACACATGACCAGTTCAGTTCCTTCATTACTGGCAGTAAGGGAAAATCTGTGAGTCCAGACTGTCCACAGGCAGAGGCGGAACTGCAGGAGAGCAGGAACTGGAGTCATCAGAGGGTGGAGTAAGGGCTGGAGGTGTGGCTGGGAATCTGTGAGCATCTGTCAGACCCCGGTACCCTCTTCTGGCCCTGCCAGTGACCATCTCGTTCTACCCAGCAGGAGGTGGGGGCCTTATGCTCCAGCCACCAGCCCCAAGGAAAACAGGGGTAAAACTTCACAAAAACAGAGTAAAGATGTGGAAATTTGCACAATAAGGTTGAACCCTTCCCTTAACCTTCTTCCTCTCAGCTCCCAGAGCACTGCCGACCAGACATGTATTCCTCATGAGCAAATTGGAGGATTCTTCTCCTGATGAATTGAGTGTTCTGTGGCCAAAAAAGGCCACAGATACTGCCATTTGGGAGCCCTTCAGTGAGACGTGAAGCTTTCCATGTTGTAGTGAAATGCAATATTCAACAAATGCACCGCCACCTCCAGAAACATGCACACACACATGCACACATGCACACACATGCACACCTGCACTCACACAT